>CAJVPY010000232.1:0-31193 GCA_910591965.1 Dentiscutata erythropus | reverse complement strand
TTGACAGTATATAAAATAAAGGTTGAACTTTCGAATTTTTTTTGTCTTACCTTCACCCGATTCGTATTCGTGGCCCCCGATCCATTCTTGTGACAGCAAATCGTTACTTTAATAATGACGAGATGATCTTCAAAAATCAACCAATCATAATAAAGCCCGCTATGCTGATATTGCTAAGGAACTTTAGTATATAACTTATATACAATAAATTTTAGAAGTTGATAAATAAGGCATTTGTGCATCCAAAGCATGTTCCGGGATAATAATTTTAGGTATTAGAAATGAATTTTTTTGAAAAAAAAGTATGCTAAATAAATATATATAAGACTTTATATGGTATAATATTGGTTGATATACATACGTCATCAGAAGTAATGTTATTAAAAAAATCGGCAATCAGAAATCATCGATTTCTTTTTTTTTTTGTTCTGCAAATTTCACATTTTTTTGCAAACCGCAATAAATTAAATCGATTATAATCGATTAATTTTATTATAATCAATAAAAATCTTTATCGCGTGTAATCGGCGGGGTGATAATAATCGATTAAAATCATCGTATTTTAATCGATTACAATCAGTTTGCAAAATTTCCTGATGAAGTTCAGAAGTTTCGAACTAAGACCTCCCCGAAACTAGTTTCGGGTAAGTTTCATTTCGTTGCCCAACTCTAATTTTCACATGAAAAAAAAAGATTGGTAAAAACGTACGGGACACTCATGATGGACGATAATTTTATTATAAGAGGATTATTTACCAGAATTTCCTTTAAAAACCTAATAGTAACATTTATGACATGTAATCACATATAATATAAATCACTGATTAGGTTTTCAGGAGCCGAATTTATAATGATAACTTGAGCTCAAAGTTTCATTTACTCTTGGTAGTGCTCAAATGATTTCTATACTTTTTTGGATTCGTACATTTAACTATCTTTTTTTTTTTTAATTCATTTTATATTTCATTTCCAATCGGTTATCCTATCTCATCTCATACTACTATACATTACACATTATATCGTTCATTCATCTATCTATCAATACCATTGTTAGTTATTCTTACATATAGGATCAAATTTGCCCTTCGGAAGAATCAAAGTCCCACTTTATATTTTTAGCAAAATCACGGATAAATTAGTCGCGCTATCAAAATTCAGCTGATTAGCCAAAGTTTATGAACGGAATGCATCGGATTTAGGCCGGCATTAAGCAAAAATAATAACTAACTATAGCAAAATTAGCATTTGGGCAATTCTAATTAGCGCATGGATTACTGGATTATTAGCAAATTTTATTCATTCCGTCCTAGAATTGGTCTATCTGCTAAACTTTGGTTCGCGACAAATCTATTCCGATTACGACGATCGAGTTACCTTAAGCACGGACATTTTAACGTGCCTAACTACTAGTAAGTCTTTAATATTAGTAAAATGTAAGAGATCCGGGTCTTTTATATGAAGGTATTATAGTTGTTAGACAAACTTCGAGGTTTCGCGTAAAAAGGTTTCATCTAACAACTATATCCTCACTGTATAAAGCAGGCCGGCTTGCGTGTAGATTTTCCATGGATGGAAGAATTCAGGTGCGAATTTTGCTTACTAGATGGTCAGTTGTTTGTAGCCTGCTTCTTATACGATTAAGATATCAGTAATTCATCATGCTTCTAGTTAATTAAATAATACTTATCTAACTCATGCGCTCTAATTATGCCTGACAAACCTATTTTTACAATGACTAAATGGTTTCGTCTGATGAAAACCTTGGCGATTGACGAAATTGACGAAACCAAAGACGACTCCTGACGAAATTAATTTGACTAATAAAATATAGGAAATAGAGCCCCTGTTTAGACAAGCTTCTTATAACGACCTCTAGATATTCTGGATCTTAAATTTTTAAAATTACTGTTATTTTATTATAAAGGTCCATCATTACATATGAAAAATAGTAATTTTTTTTTTATTACAACGAACTTTTTCTATTAAGTTGTTAGTTGTTATAAAAGTTAGCTTCATAAAATTAACAAGCTTATACATGCAATGATTAAATTTCATCAATACATTACATTGAATCCGAATCCTCAACGGACCTGTTGGATATATCCGGGTAATTAACGTAAATAATTGGACAATGCCGGGCCAAAGTGTCAAAAAAAAAAAAAAAAAGAAATTGTTGGTAATAAATTATACCATATTAATCTGATAATCTATACAACACTGATTTATCAATATTGTAAAAAAAAAATAATAAAACATAAAAAAGAAATCACTACGTACTACAAAATTCTATGACCCACCGTCATGACATCATACAAAATGAAGAATAACACTTCTATCTTCCACTGCAGGGAAATAAGCTGGTAGACTCCGGCTATATGAAGGCCCTTGTATAACCGATAATTTACTCCTTATTCACGCTGTTGTGAAAAATAAATAGTACTTATTCACTTGATTCTTTATGGACACGGTAGATTTTGTAACACGTGGTCTAGTAGCACGGGATCAGGATCGGTTTGTGAAACTTACGCGTTGCATTGATCATCATATAATACAAACAACCCGATCTCTAGCGAAGAGTCAGGAGGTTTTTAGAGAGTTTAACCATATAGGTTTGAATTTTAATAGTCTTGGAACTTGAATAAAGAAACATTTAATCATAAACAGTATGTTTATAAGTGGTATTCCTTTACCCGGACGATACATTAGTATTCGAACAAGAGAAGTAAATAAGTGTACGGTAGATCTGTTAACTATTCGACACATATTTTCAATTGATTTAGTTTGTGATGATCATAATATAAGCTATTTCTTTATATTTATATAAATTATGACAAAGAAATTTTTGAAATAATCTATGATCTAGGACATAATGGTAGAAGAAAATTACAGATTTTAAATTAGTTGATTAAAATGTTTATTTTAAACTTGGAATTTTCCTAGTAATAAATTACAATTCCTTAAATTAGGTTTTGTGCACTCAAAATAAGCTTGATGTATAATCTCTAGCAATATCCGATTCAATTAACATAAAGGAAAAATTATAAAATTTTTCAATAAATAGAAAGATTTCATTGCTATTACAACAATTCTTTCACAATTTAAGTCTAATTATAGTTTATCGGAAACGGACGACGAAACCGCACACATGTGCATTCTCTATTTAATAAAATCTTTTCTTGCACGTACGTACTGGTTGCAAATCATTTTATATCACTAACAAATTTTATCCGGCAAACTCTTATGATTATGAAAAATTTTCTTTTTGTTATTTTTTTCATGTGTTACAAGTTATCATGTTTATTCGAATTAAACTCAGTTAGCCAATCACGACTTGAGAATTATGATCATGATTTACCGGATAACACTAATATTGAGTCATGCGTTGATAAATATTATATACATATTATCATGGACTTTTTGACTTTTTTATGTAGATTTAACTGGATTATTAGATGAAAATAACATTATTTGATTCATCTAAATGGACTCAAATTAGTAATATCGCAAATATCAGTATCGATAATTTACCATTTTTAGGTGGTAGTGCAAATGATAAAGTTTTCTTTGCAACAGAAGCTTCTTATGGAACTTCTGCTTGTGTATTTATTGATTCGTATGATACTACGTTAAATAAACGGGAAACAAATATAAGTTTCACTGGAAAACCCAGTAAATATTTTATATTTTCCGTCTGGACTTCTAATGGAAGTACAGGAAAATCTTATTCAATTCAAGATATTTCCCGATGTTGTAGATATTTTTGACACAATTAATTCGTATGGTCAAATAGTTCAGTAATCCCACAATCATATACAACTTATATCGGTGCAGGTTTATACCGTCCTCCTCAAACTTTATTACTAATGGTCAAATTTTATATTTTCGGTCAACCTTCAGATGATCAAATAACGTTAATGACCAGTGTAACAGTTGAATGGGAGAGCGGGTACAATTATAGACAAATAGTGCCAATATGAAGCTCCAACCGTGTACGGAAATTGGGGTTTATATAAACGAAAGAGGATATGAGTTTATCTTAAAATAATCAATCCTTGGGACGAAGATAAACTTAATATGATTTAAATAATGATAATAACTAAAAATGAATATGTTGATTAACGTATCAACGAAAGCTAAGGGTTGATTGATAATGATGTTGATAAAATGGTTTGCGCCAATATAAGACTTAAAATGGATCAATCTCAAGAACAACTATGAATTAAAATGATCAAAAGATGATATCAACGGAAGTTGATAATTTAAAGCGATAAGTTATTTTTGACTTTACTATTTAAAATCGCTGATGCTGGTGATGCCAATGGTGGCGGGGGTTTTCAATTTTCACGCGTCAAACTAGCACTTTTCTTGACCGAAAGTTCTTTTAAACAGAATCATGTGACAAGGTTCCGAAAGCGTAGAAGACAACGGTTACACCAAATTTCGAGTCTTAACAAGCCGAATCGAAGTTACGAGTCAATTCAATCCGTCGAATTGAGTTACGATAAGGTTTATTAAAGTTCAAGTCGAAATTTACAAGCGATAAGAATTTTACGTTACTACTTTTATTTTCGTAAAGGGACGTGGAACTTGTCCTTCTTTATTATTTTTCAACGTTTTTATACATTTTAGTTTGACGCTAAGTATTTCGCGTCAGCGCTAATAATTTAACGTCTACGCTAATCTTTTGGCGTGAACATTAAAAATCTGGCGTCTACGCTAATAATTTAACGTCTACGCGAAAGTTAGATGTACTACGCCTCTTAAGCCTCATGCAATTCCCGAATTTGTACAACTAATTTAATTATCATCAAAAATTTTAATATTACTATATCGGACATTGTTATCAAAATGGAATTGGCGCGTGACGACATAATATAGACGAAAGTAAAAATAAAATAAGATGAAGAATAAAATAAAATAAAGAAATTTATGTACAATTGTTAAATATGATTTTAATCCATAAACCAGCATATTAGCTTACTATATAAAAATTCATTCATGGCAACTTGTATTAATTAACGATTGGATATTAGCCTTTTATGCATAAATATATAGAATACTGCAGGTAAAGTTCCAGATATACGCAGCGGCGGTCATACAGCTGTGTCAAGTAAGTATTAGCAAATTCAATAAAAGCCCTCACAATACAATAATATATTATTTTATATTATTTATATTATTGACTTTGGACGCGTTATTATATATGATGGTGCTAGTAATAAATTAGCAGCTACTCCATCTATAGTAGTCTTGAACACTTCTAATTATGAATGGTCAGTACCAACATTAATCGGACATACATCAATTATAGTTAATAATTATATGATTACAGCATTTTGGTATTTATAATTTTCTATATTTGCAAATTATATAAAGAAATATGTTTAATTGTTCTTTAATTTCAAAGGTACAAATGTGTCAGAAAGAGATTCTTCTAAAGAATGGAGTAAAAGCATTTATAAATTGGATATATCTGATCCATTGACTTATATAATTATAAATCAACATTTAATTCGACATTTAATTTACCAACGTATAACCCTCTTTTCACTCCCCGACTTTAAATGATTCTTCACCTTCGAATAATAGTTTGAGTTTGTTTATTGGTATTGGTGTTTGTGTGGGTATAATCGGAACTCTATCTTTTGCTGGGTTTTTCTTTTACAAAAATTCTCAATCAAATCTTAAAGAAAATTATATTTCAACACCTAATATTATTCCTTATTAAAGAACTAAAATATATAGTTAGTTGTTAGAATTATAATCTCTGCGAGTATTTTTTTTTTATTCTTAATTTCTTGCATTTAGATATTACAAGATTTCACTTGGAGTAAATTAGAAATTTTTTAATATAATCTATTAATTATAGATTGTTTTATTATAGAACTTATAGATTAGCAAAATAACACTTTGCATAAAGAAGTTTTAATTCTACATATTTGGTTTTTAGAGCAGAAGAGATAAAATAATAATAATAATAATAATATAGGATAACACAAAAAAGACATGCTTTATATTATTAATAAAAATAGATTCGGCAAAAAGTGAATAGTGCAATATTATTTTGTTGCCTCGAGAATAAAATTTGTAGTGTAATAAATTTTACTAGTATATTTCATTTCACGTAAATTTGGTCATCGATACCTAATAACAAAATTTCAGATTGAGATAATTCCAATAATATTTTTTTGTCGTCATTCCATTTTGAAAAAACATCATAGATTTTTTCTGCAGTTGGGCGATTTTCTAGGCACTTTTCCCAACATTCTTTCATTAGATTTAAATAACATTGTGGTGTGTCCTTAACAATCGGTGGTCTCAAGTTATTACAACATATTTCTATTTGAAGTTGTTGATTAAATTCCTGATTGTAATATACTGATTTTCCATATAATATCTCCCACATAATTATACCAAACGAATAAATGTCAGATCCTGTTGTATAAATTTCTTCAAATTTGTTTACTATTAGAGCGTATTGAAAGTCCTAAATCAGCAATATATGCACTATATAAATTATCTCGCAATAAAATATGCAAATCTCGATGAATAAATTCTTGAGAATGAATTATTCGAAGATCGGAAATAATACAAAGCAATAAATTTAATTTATCTTTCCATCTCATTTGTGCTATAGAATGAAGATTTTTACGTAATGATCCCCTTGGCGCATAGTCTAAGACAAGAATATAATCTTTAGAAACGTCATCTCTTGATATTCCATAGCATTTGAAAAAAGAAGGATTTTTATAACCGATGTCACAATACGCCTTTAACTTCAAGATTAAAGGAATATTAGTTAAATAATTAAAACGTATGACAGTTAAAAAAATTTACCTCTTTTACAAACTCTTCTAAATGTTTGTTTGATTCATGTAACAATTTAAGTGCTACACTTCTTTCTACTTCAAGATTTTGATCTTTCCACTTAGCTTCATATACCGATGCAAATCCACCTCTTCCTTTCTTTGAAAGTATTTTAAGCTCATTATAAGGAATCCACGATAATAAATGTTTATATTTTATCAATATATTTTTTAAACAATCATCTATGTCAGGATTTTATTTATCCAGTCGTTTGTAACTAAAAATTTAATAGTTAGACTTAATACTAATAAACAAACTTTTAGTAGTGTAGTGCTTTACCTGAAAATTGAGGTTTATACCTTTAAACGAATAAAAGAGAAAATAATAAAAAAATATTACTTTAAAATAGAATATTACTTTTGATACCACTCTATAGACTTCTGTAGGTTTCTTATTACTCCAATTCCATTTCTATAACAATATGCAACTTGAGAAATTCCAGCTAAACATCCCAAATTAGCAGCTTTTTGGAAATAAGTAAACGCCTCTTGTTCTCGTTTTTCAACCCCAATACCATAAAAATAATAACATCCAACATTAAGCATTCCTTTAGCATTTCCCATATCTGCTGATTTTTGATAATAAATAAATGCCTTATGTTCATCTTTTTTAACCCCAATTCCTTCATCATTACATTATATGTTCCTGATTTTCGATAGTAAATGAAGGCCTGATGTTCATCCTTTTCAACTCCAATTCCATTTCGATAATAGCATCCAACATTATATGTCCCACTAGCATTACCCATCTCTGCAGATTTTTGATAATAAATGAATGCCTTGTGTTCATCCTTTTCAACTCCAATTCCTTCATCATAACAACATCCAACTTGAAATATTCCATCAGAATCACCCATCTCTGCTGATTTTTGATAATAAATGAAGGCCTGATGTTCATCCTTTTCAACTCCAATTCCATTATGATAACAACATCCAACATTATATGTTCCACTAGCATTCCTCATTTCTGCATATTATTGATAATAAATGAAGGCCTGATGTTCATCTTTTTCAACACCAATTCCATTCCGATAATAATACCCAACGCTAATTATAGCATTAGCATTCTCCATCTCGGCAGAGTTTTGATAATGAATGAATGCCTTATGTTCATCTTTTTTAATTCCAATTCCCAGCATGTAACAATTTCCAACTTCAAATATGCTTTCAGAATCACCCATATCAGCAGATTTTTGATAGAGGAGAAATAATTCGTTATAAATTTCAGGTAACTCTTCATTTAACACTTTTATACGTAAAAAAATATCATACGGAATTAGCTCAAGTTCAATGAAACCCTAAAATTGTATTTAAAATAACGTAATTTTGCTGTAACATTGTGTATCAAAATTTGTGCATTTGAGTAACAAGCGGTAAATCTGTGTTATAATCACATGCAATAAATAAGGCAGTAGGTGAAAAAAAGTATTAATTAATATTCATTATTTCTAATTATCGTTATCAATTATGATAAAAATTATTGTAGCTGAGGTTTAGGTCAAAATCCAGACAAATGAAATAAAAAAAAACCCAGAATTATAACTAATGCTGTCAGGATTTTAACAGGCTCCCGTTTTATGTTTAAATATTGATTGACAATACAGTATTCATAAAACATAATAAAGTATCTTAGAAATCTCAGATACTCTTTTACTCTATTGCACGCACGTACAGTACATTGAAAAGTATTTGAAGCATGAGTAAAATTTATTAGAATTATGTATTTATTTCTTTATTATCCCATCAAAAGATTAAAATATATATTAGATAGATAAAATATGCTATATATGTTAGATAATTATATTAATTTCCTATCATGACCAATAAAAATAGCTATTATGTCAATTAGTCTATTTAATTCTTCCGATTTAATACATTTTTTTTAATAATAATTGACGGGATTCTAAATTATATAATATAGTTTAAATATAAATAGAAGCAACAAGAATAAAAGTGTTATATTTGAAAAAATTGAAATATTTATTTAATCAATTACTAATTCTTTTAATTGCAAAATAATATATTTAAAAAATAGATGCATTAGTTAAGGCATAAATTAAACAATGATATTGTTTAAGTAAAATAAAGTGTAATAAAAATTAATCAATTTGTTTTTGAAGAAGATCGCGTGTATAAGTCACCTTTTCTACAATCATACTAGGGTGAGTTATACTCATTTCTACTTTTTGCGGTACATGGGAACTATGTTTTGTTTTAACATGAGACGAAACTTTTTGTGGTAAATTAGGTGATGAAGTATCGATATATTCTCTAAGGAATGCTATAAATTTAAGAACGTCATCGATAGTTGACATAGCACCTAATGAGACACGCATTGAACCTTGAAGTTTTCCTTTGTAAATATCATTTTCGGGATCACCACAATATTTTCCTTCCTATAATAACATAATAAACCGCAAAATGTAAACATATAGAATGAATATATTAAAATAAAAATAAAGTATAAGAAAAATTACCATATAATTATCCATAACTTGATCGGGATGAAGTTTTACCCATTTCGATGTGCTACCAGGATTACAAAATCCACCAGTTCTTGTATGAATTCCTCGCTCATTTGCAAGAACTTCCACTTCATGGTACCCAATCCAAGAACCATCAGCCTTTTTTAAATTAAAATTGAAAATGGGACCTTGAAGTGAAGGATCAGAATAATCATTATCTGAATAGAGAGCGCATAGAGGATTACCATTCGAATGACGTAAGGAAATCATTTTTCGATACATAAAAGTGCTAAGGGCAGTTAAATGCTCTTTGATGTTAAAATGACTTGTATATATTCTTTCATGTGCATTAAATGAATGTTCAAGAGCAATAATGTCCAAATAGTTAATGGTACCATCTTCATAACGTCCACTCAAATCTTTTCGGAACATCTGCCATGATCGATCATAAGCAACTGCTCTAACTATTAAAAATTAAAATAATAAAATTAATAAAATTAATATATTTAAAATATATTAAATAATTTGAAGCATACAATAAATTACATACTTGTACCACCACCAAAATAACGTTTTTTTAATATTGGAGCCAATTCACTTTTTACTATTAAAGCACCCAAACCAGTTGGAAAGCCAAAGATTTTGTAAAAGCTGAAAGCAACAAAATCAGGAGATTCTTCTGGATCGGCCAATGATAAGGGAGAACATGATACATAAGCAGCAGCATCAAGTAATACCAAGATTTTTGAATTATCGGTATCAAAGGATTTAATCTTTCGTATCCATGTAAGAGGATATCTTTTACCCGAATAATTATCTTGAGCAGGATAAGCAAAAAGTCCATAAACTATACTATTATTTGTTTCAGGCGGTAAATTAACATTTCTATGTTCCGAATACGCTTTAAACATGGACTCCAGGTCTTTCTCGGTTACAACTTTCACATCAGGTAAGTTATTTTCTTCAGCATAGCGTCTTAAGCCTACTAAACTATTATGACCTTCTCTCATATATCTAAAAGAACTTTTACCATAAGTCCATGGGAAGGCTTCACCAACCAATTTAATTGCGGCGGTACAATTTTGAGTGAAAACAACTTGATATTCATTAGGATTAGCATTAAAATGATTTAATATACGAAGTCTAACCCTTTCAGTTCGTTCAGTTGAAAGTAGTGAACTTGGATTCTCCGAATGAGGATTACCAAAAAGATTATGTTTAAGATCATCAGCAAAAGAGTCAATGGCACTTTTTGGATAAACAGTTGCACCAGTATGATCAAGGTAAATAGCGTTCTTTAAATGAGGATATTCATTCTCACGTATAGTATCAATTCTACCATTATAACCGTATTTACTAGAGAATTCTTTTAAGAATTCAACCTTTTCGGATTTTTCTGGATTATTATCAGGTTTATCAAATTTATCAAATTTATCGAATTTATCGAATTTTTCGAATTTTTCGAATTTTTCAAATTGATCAAATTTTTCAATTTCATTATATCTTTTTGGTTTTGAGTATTTTATAAAAGTATCTCGTGAAGCTTTGTGATTAAGTTCTCTTACTGGGGAATCAAGTTTTACGGGAATACCGGGAACACCTGGAGCCATTTTTAAAGAGCGTATCTATATTCTATGGATGTCTAAAAGATGTGAAAATGATAAATAGGGCGAGGAAAGTAATGATAGATAACCAAAATTCTGTTCTTTAAATACTTGAAGGTTTACCGCTCATCACAAGTATCTAATTTATAAAAGAAACCATATTAAGTTAATTTTATTGCAATAAAATATCTAATGATAAATAAACATCACATGAAACTAAAGAAAAATTGAATACTTTTTTAGAAGTAAAATAAGTTACATGAATGTTTAATAAGTGTCTTCGATAACATTCGAATTATGATGATTAAAGTAACAAATGTTTATCTTTTTCACATTCTAGCCATGAAATTTTTACAAATAAGTTAATAATTAAGATTTTTGTATATAAAAGTATTTACTTGACAATTAAGGCATAGAACAAACGTCCAATTCTTTCTCATGAGATTTTCGTTACTACAATGAGACGATTGACACCGAAATTAAGTTCTCAGTTTGTAATCTAAATCGGTTTATCATTTTAATACTCAGATCAGTTTCTATGCTGGAAATCTATAACGTCAGATTTAGCATATGTTACACATCATCACGAGGACTACAAGAAGCGTCAATCAGCATGATTGCATTTCACAATGGTTAGACATCGTTACGCCTCAAAGATTACAGTACGCAAACATCGTACTATATTATTATTTTTTCAACCTTAATCAGTTCTATAGCAGTGTTGGCAAAATGTAGACATGGACAATATGAATAATTGGACATGGATATTATCTATATTTTTCTATTGGACATAAGGCAAATCAATCACGTGGACTTGCTACTTCGAAATACCCGGATAGAATAAGATAAAGTCCGAAATATTCCGCAAATTCGGCAAAATTTAGATTAGTCCAAGTCTAAATTTGTCCAAGTCCAAATAAAATTTTTATTGCACATAGTGCACTGGTTTACGTATAGTAATAATATGTGTACCAATTTAACCTAGCACATATGCAGTACAAATTTTCGCCACCCAATATTAAACCAATATTAAGCTATTTGAGGTGGGATCGACGATTATCATCTACGATCACACGAATATCGCACGAGACAAATCAAAAAAGACATGATCAGAGTATTAGAAGTTATAGAAGTAATCAAATTTATTTTCCGTCAGATCTTGAATGACCTGATCATAGTAAATTTACTGTGTGAGTTATGACTGGTTGGCGATTGGTGCGCCATCGGAAAATTTGGCCTGCAATTTATCGCTTTATTGCTCCATTGGATTTTCAATATTGAACTTTACTAATTTATTATAAATATATAGGTTTAACTTTTTAATATATTTGTAAGAAGAACGTCCGTCGCCACGCTAGAGATTTTAAACATTTTTATTATATGGCTATATAAATTACCCGAATAACCGAGTAATTTGTTAATGATGCACAGGTAGAGATTTTCGGTACAATAGAGATGCGATCCGGATATCCGCTAATTTAAATTTATAACAAAATTATTATAAAGAATCCGGATATCCGTTAAATTTTAAATAGGAAAACGGATAACGGATCGCATCTCTACGGTACAATCTCTATGCCACACTCTGCGCAAATACCAACACTAATTATGAACTATCTATAAACTTTATTATGACCGAATCATTTGGGTCTGCCCGTTCGGATATTACCTCACAAATGAATGTAACTTTTAAAAAGGAATTACATATTTCCTTTTTTATCACCTTTTTTATCACCTTTTTTATCATTATACGTATGATTTTTGTTATTTCGGATATATACTAAATCCGAGTATTTTTATGGATTGAATATTGATAGAATCGAATAGCTAATACAGTAATATGGAATACTTTGTCGAGATGTAGAATTGCCGAAATATCGAACAAATTTTCTCAAAAAGTCATCTCTCCTTTATTTTTAACACCAAAAAAAGAATAAGTACCAAAGTTTTTCATGTGAAAATAATTTTAAACTTTATCTGTTTTGCCGAGTTTCTTATAGGTTATTGTATATGTCTAATCAAAATATTCATTAAATTTTCATGTAAACTATTATGTTTTATTAGTTTGGATTGAAACTGTTTGATTGCATAATCAAATTGTTCATGAAAGTAAAATCGCCACCAAAAAAAAAAAAAAAAAAAAACATGTTTCGTACACGTATAGTTATAAATTTAAACAAGTTTGAAAGCTAATAAATGAAAATAAATACTGGCGCCAACATCAACTATCATCAAGTTTCTGCAAAGAATAAATTTAGAAAAAAAAAATAATAAAAAGAAAGATGAACTACCAACGGAGTTATAATCCAACCTAAACCAGTGTTTCGGCCTAAACCTCCCTCAAAGTCCGAAACGTTTCGCTCAGAGGAATTTTAGGTTCGCCCTATAAGTCCGAAACCCTCCGAAACTAGTTTCGCCCAATTTGATCTGCAAATGATCTGCAAAATCAGGTTTAGCCCGAAACACTACCTAAACATGACTCAAAAGTTTCAAGTCGAGTTAGGCCAGGTTTCGAGTCACTCAGACAACTTAAATTTTTTTGATGTATTTCAACTATAGAATGTTCTGAAAGTTCGGATCTCTAGTTGGCCAAATCAGATTCGGTATGACATTAAAAATAAAGAAAATTTAGTTATATAATAATTTCCTTATTTTATTTTCTTGAATGTGTGTCAGGCTATTGGCGTAGTAATCAGACACAATGATTTACACGAATCAAATTCATGTCATATTTGATTGTTAAAATCCTTGAATAAAAATTTTCTACCTTGGCGTCCTATACTTTGCAGATGTTTACTTCTCTTATTTAATTTAGAAGCTGTTTGGTATTGGTGGAAACGAAGTTTCCGCTTGTACATATACGGATCAGGGTATTTTTAATAAATACCCCGTGATCTTGATATAGTGATCGGTATACAAATAAATATATCAAAAATAATTACGTAATTCTGAAAGTATGTATAGTTAATGAAGCTTATAAAATTAGATTTTAAAGTTTATACCGTATAAGCGCGAAATAACGGGCATGAGCGTTATTTTGAAACCCGGGCACCCTCAAAATAGCATATAGTGTCTCATAACCTGTAATTGATTAGTGCGACATTTTACTAAATACCCCCGTGATCTTGATATAGTGATCGGAGTATTTTTGTATATAAATAAATATATAAACATAATTACGTAATTCCAAAAGTATGTATAGTTAATGAAGCTTATAAAATTAGCTTTTAAAGTTTATACAGTATAAACGCGAAATAACGGGCATGAGCGTTATTTGAAACCCGGGTACCCTCAAAATAGCATATAGTGTCTCGAATTAGCGACCATGCGCGTCCCGAATTAACGCGCACCCAATATAACCTGTAATTGATTAGTGCGACATTTTAATTGCATCGTTGACCTGGGCCATAAACTTAGTATTTTAGTGTGAAATGAAACTAGTGTGAATTTCTAATACCGGTATGTGAGATCATACAGTAACATTATAGGGGCTACTGGTAAGTTGCTTTGTGACAGGTCTTTAGGTCTCACTATGCAAGGTGCATGAGCGTTATTTTAAAAATATTTGGCTCTGAAAATCAGTTCTTATTTCGAAATAACGCACATGCCCGTACTCAAAATAACGCGCAGGTCAATCAATTAACGCGCAGGGGAGCGTTATTTCGCGCTTATACGGTAAGACGACTTTCATATAGTTGGCTAATTTATAAAGATCAAAAAATAAACCAATCAAATCGATCAGAAATTCATTTATGTAATTATTAGCGAAGCTATCTTCATTTATTATATTTTAAAAAGTAATTAAATTAGTTCAATAATATTCTTAATCATCACGACCTTTATTACACTGTTATCGTGCAAACTCTTATAATCATCCTTCTTGTTATTTTTTGTACGTTATTACATAAGCACAACAATCTCGAATTAAAACTCAGTTAGCTAATAATGACTTGTAAAGCATGATCATAATTGCACGATTACATCGATATTGGATCATGCAATGATAAATATCATAAAATTTGGTCTGTTGAAACAAATTATTGATTGAAATGTCCCGCTGCGCGGCACATGTCAGCCAACCATTTGTTCCGACAAAACAAAATTTCATGATATTAATCGTTGCATGACCAATATCTTATATTTAAAGATGCGACATGACCTATAATAGTGTTTGATTTCTATAATATTCGAAATACGCAAAGATGAACATTAGTACAAACCCTTTATTTACTATATTTTAATAATATTTCAAAGGTATTACAAAGTTCTTTAAGTTTTTTTTTTAATACCCCGAGATAGCAATTATCTGGGGACGTCGAATGACATCATTAAAAGTTTTTTAAGTTTAAATCTATGTGTAATATCTCAATCTTCATTTTTCATTAGGCATTTCCAGCACTTAGAACTTGCATATAGTTAACTACTAGTATTAGTAATAAATAATAAAAAAACATGCTTATATGCGAAGTTTTTAGAATTATGGATTATTTTGGATTAATTTTATCAGTGATTATTTACGTTCGTTTAGAGCTAGAAAAGGCTTTCACGGGATTTTTTTTTTTTGTTAGTGAAATATTACGTTCTTAAAAGTACATTAAAGTGTATAAATAAGTTATCCAAAAATTGATTTACATCAGCCAATCAGATGAACGTCGTCCTATGGCTTTAAAGTGAATCTCTTTTAATGGTTAGAACAGTATGATAGAAGGTTGTTTTAATTGGTTGTTGATCTCGATCATCAAATCAGACATTATCGTTATTGGTTAGTAGACCATACCTTATAAAATTTGTCATATGAAATCGTACGAAAATTCTTTTTTTGGGTAAATTGTAACCCCTGATTGCTCGTATGACTAGGGGATATTTTTTTACAAGTATATTCAAGTTTTAAATTGTCGTTTAAATTATTCGTAAAAACAGAGAAAAATATGAATTTTTTAATTGATTTAAACTGAAACTTAGTAACTCAGAGATAATCTCAAAACTGATGGATTTTGCTTAGAAAACAAAATATACGGAGAATGTTATTTGCTTAAGCTATTTTATTATGTTAGATTCAAATAAAATTTTATTACTAATGGTATAGTTTGTATAAATACAAGCTCCTCAGGCGAGAGATCAGTTTTAACGGTTAGATTTGATTGGTTTTTTGTAGTGTGTTGGGTTTTGTTAACTGTAAATTTAACGTTTTGGTTTATATATTACCGTATGTATAAATTTTTGTTAAGTTCGTAATAACATATAAACATATTTACGCACATCTATCTATTTTTAAATGATGTTTTGTATATATTTATAATTTGTAAGGTTTTTATATGAAGTTTCTTTTGTTTTCTAGATGAATTTTTAAAAATTATGTAATTTGATTGATTAATTATCACAAGTAATCACAGGTAGATCACACAAATGTTGACCAATTAAAACAAACTTATTAAATTAGTGACGTATTTGTTTTGAAATAAGTGATTTATAAATTCTATGTTTTTTTATATAATTAACACATCAGAAGCAGAATGGGATTCAGAGCATAAAATTCTATTAAGAAATTAAAAATATTCAGACAGAATTTTTAGCAATCGGAAAAATTCTGTTACTTATCATTAGAATATACGTAATAGATTATATTCATAGAATAAAAAGTGATAGTATTTGTTAATATCTCTGTTTAGTAGAACATTGCCGGAAAAATAATAAGGGCACGATTTTGTGCACTTATGGGATTTTTTAAACTCATAAGTTAATTCTGGATCACCCTACCTGGGGTTTCAAAATTAACTTTTTTTAAAATAGGTGGGAGTTAGAAGATCCTATTTCTTTTTTAGAATTCCGAATAAGAAAATTAAATAGGCTTAGCCGGTGATAAAATTAGCCTTTTTTGATAAGCATTCATCGGTAATCGATTATGTAAATAAGTACGTACAGTACATACTTTTAAAAAATAGAATTTGTACGTACGTACGTACGTCGCTTCTTTTGAAATAAATGCGTCACTTATTTTATCTGAAATCAGACGTCGAATCATTAAAGTTAATTCTGAAATCCCCACTATATCCAATTGACTAATTCAGTAATTGCGCTTATAAATAACAATTAAAAAAGTTGACTACACGATTATCGATATCAAACATTCCTAAAGATATGCATGATGCAATATTTATAAAGTTGGTTTTCGGATTTTCCTAAAATAAAAAGATTTGTCCTAAAATTCATAATTGTCCTATATTTTTACTAATAAGGAGTTTCGTTCAGAATTAATGATTCGGCGTCCGATTTCAGATAAAATAAGTACAAAAGAAGTGACGTTGTACAGGGTAAATAGGTGACTTAGGACAAATTTTTCTGTAAGTAGTAGATTAGATGCATATTTACTGGTGAATGTGGAGCCTGTATTCGATACAAATTTATACCTTGGTTCAAATTCGTATCAAATAAACCGGTTCGAATTTGTACCGACATCTTCGAAGCGAGTCAGTCGCTGATCAATCCGGACATCGTGTAACCTACGACTGACTTAATCGAAAGAGGCGATTATATTTGGTCGAGGATTATTTTAGTCGTAGGTAAAGTTTCTTATACTTGTATCGGGAGCACGCTAACTATCACACGCTAACGCTTATACTCTATACACTTTATACACAATCGAATAAAACAAAAACCACGACTTGGACCTTCCACTTGGTCTTCAAACCTGAACAAAACAATAACCACAACTATCCACGGTACTTTGGGAAAGTTGGACAACAAAACCACGGCTATTCTTAGCACGTCGAGAATCAACCGGACAGAGTAACGGTACACTTCACGATATCACGTGAACAAGAAACAAGAGTGACAATCGTACTACTTATGCCACTTAAGTACTAAATCAGGTACAAGTTTTCGAATTTTATGTGAATCACGAAGGATGATTTCCTCTAGGGCGAAATGCCTTTATTATATACTTTCTTTTTAATTAGAACACATTATAATCTTATTCGCGATATATCACTTATATTGCTTATATTGCCTATACTGATTAAAATGTTTATACTGATTATACTAAAAAAACCCTTTATATCACCAATTTCCTTATTGCTTTGATAACGTTTTTATCCGCTAAAGGCCCATCATCTCTTACGACTTTTATTACCGGAAAACCTATTTATGGTAATTGATTGTCTTATCCGACAAATCGACGATCGATCTCCACCACGTGCTTCCGAGGTCATAATTCTGCGGCTCACAGACATTCGTACTATGTCGTACAATTAGTATACTGTATTTTATACATAGTGAACAGCGAACATAGTGAAGGTAGTTTAAATAGCGAACACGCACTATGTACGCAGATAAAGTATTTAAGACCTATCTTTTCGCTTCAATAAAAGATAACTCGACTCAATCAGAGTCTATTATTCCGACTTTAAAGTTTTGCTCCAATTACTCCCCCCGATAAGTGAATCCTGTAATCCTGTGATCCCGAATTAGAGCTTCGTGACGTAATATAGAGCTCTATTTGACCCTAATAACTCGAACCAAGTCTTCCACGCCTCTTTCGTAGCCTGTCATATTAGAGTTTGATAGAGTTTAGTAGTTTAGTATGTCGTTTAGATTAGTCTTAGTGTCGATTAATATCCGTATTACCCACAGTTCCCGATTCCGGATCAATTTCCACTTTCACAATGTGCAGATCCTATTTTTTTGAAGTATATATTTACATATCGCTTACCGATAGGTATTTATCAAAAGATGCTAATTTTATCACTGGTTACGCCTATTTAATTTTTTGATTCGGAATTTTAAACAGAAAATATGATTTTTTAAATTCCACTTATTTTCGAAATAAGTTAATTCTGAAACCCCCTAATGCGAAAGCACTAACTAAGTTTGACGTAAATGCACTTTTGCAGAATATTCATGATTAAAATTGCTAATAGTAAAGCAGGTTATGTTATATTTTAGTCATGGGTGATGGTTGAATAATTATAGTTGGTCATTAGTATAAAGAAGAATCGGTGTTAAAAAAATGTTTGAATATTATCAGAACTGATAATGATTTAATTTTTAAGCTTTAACAAAGATAACACGATAATTAGGCCGTTTAAAGTTTTTTTTATATATTATTGGTTTAACGTCATCCCGCCCAAAAATAAACATATCTATGCTAGCTAATCAAATTTTAGTATCTTTGTGGATTTTCTATCTAAAACTACAAATTCAAAAGCCTACCAGAAAGTTTTTATAATAATTTTTTTTTCAAATTAACCCTGAAAGAGTTATAAGAACTACCAGATAGTCACAATGGATATCTAGAGCCGGGAATAAGTGTTGCAGGGGTACATACATACGTAACTCATTAAATTCTAATTATGACAATGAGACAGAAATTGTCGGTATGACAATGAACATACATTTTGACTAAAACTCATAACAATAACGATCGATTTTGAGTAAAACTTGCACTGTATCTCATGAAAATTATAAAATCAATGTTATGTGTTGGAAAGGAAAAACATATTAAAAAATCAAGTGAAAAAACCTTTGAATAAATTTAAGGTGTTAGTATAAATCCTAATAGAAGTATCTTTATAAATATAAAAATTAGACTTCTAATTTGTTGTAATTTTTGTGGAAAATATTGTTGCAGTTATAGTAATACAGCTCTATAAAGAAAGTTTATACAATATTTTAAAGATATATCTTATGATTGTGGGTTGCTAATTCTTCCAGAAGACTATACACCTTTTGATTAACTTTATATACATCAAAACATTACTTGTGATTCATCTATCGAACAGAATTATTAATCAAGTCATTTAAAGAATGGTAATTTATATTACTGGTGTGAAACAGAAGATGATATTATTGATCTTTCTGATGAACTAAAACCACAGTTTAAAACTATTTACCCATTATGTGCTTTATGTTATGCTAATGGTCGTGAATAGTTTACTCATACGCCAGCTGCATTTCAAGTAAAAAAACAAAAAACTTCACATTTAACATGTATATTGAATATAAGCAATAAAACTTATCATTCATATGAGTTAAATGTTTATTTGGGACACTACAAATCATACAATGACATCATTTGTTTACTAAACCTAAAAATTAGTATTTACTAATTTCCCTCAGGTTTTGTTTGGCTGGGATTATTTGTGCCAATTTACATGTCACCTTCTGATTAAAGTGTGACTAGAGGTTGGAATCAAATATTCAATTAATTGAATATTCAAATTAATTTGATTTAAAGATGAATTTGAATTAATTCAAATAAACTATATGAATTTATATGAGTTTTTATAAATTTATATAAAATATTTTTATGTGAGATTAAGCAAGATTATGCAAGATTGTGTAAGATTTGCGGGATTATGCAATATTATATAAAATTATACAAAATCATGCATTAAATGCATATAAATGTGTATATATGCATATGCATAATTATATATGAGTTTATATAATTTTGTTTAAACTTGCATATTTATGCATAATTTTGCATATTTATGCATACTTATACATAACAATTTTTATATGAATTAATATGAATTTATAAAATTCATTTGAATTAATTCAAATTTATTTTAAAAAAATTCGAATTTAAAAATTAAATTCGATTTCAATCTCTAAATGTGACATCTTAGTTAGGGTTTGGGTTAGGCTTAGTAGATGACAAAATAATAAGTGTGACTTTTCAAAAAAAGCAATTGTTGTTTTAATTTTTACATTACACCTAATCTTGAATTATGATTGGCCATTATCAAATCTTGGGGAATTAATAAATATAAAAAATTAGCTTAAACTATTTTATACCTAACTTAAACACTAACTTTAACTTAGGCCAAACACTTAATTTTATGATGTGATATAAATTGGATATGCAAAATAGACATAGCAACAAATTTGGAATTAAATCTAGTACCAATTACTAAAGACTTTCTGACAGTTTAGGTTGTCCAAATTTAGAGTTATATTTAATCAAATTATAGAATTTTGATGATCTTTAATGAAGCAAATCAAAAAAAAAGTGGACTCCTGAAAAATACAAAAAATGGTACTCTAAACCTACCTTGATGGATTAATTAAAAATGACAGAAAAGCTATTTGCTTATATAAGTGTCATTAAAGAAAAACCTACAATTTGGCTTTTAAGTATATTTTGTGTATAGTTGGTTATTTGTATACTGTCATATTACAAAGTTGTTTTTATCTAGAGTTATATAAATATTTTATATATATTTTATTTAAAAATTATAAACCCAATGTAGACTTACATAGCTATAATTTATATATAAATATAATTATAAATAATATTTATTTAGGGAGCACCTATTTCTACCATGGAAATTTACTATTTTCACCATGTTTTTCATATAACTTTTAGCTATATAAACATGACAAATATAGTTATGATAAATTACGGCCAATGGTAAAAATAAGTGTTCTCTTTATTTAATAGTTATCTAAAATTTAGCAAATACAATGACATACTTAGTAGTCAAATAAATAAATTGTTAGGATAAAAATAAAGTTATAATTAGAATTAGAATTAAAATTAGAGTTGGGACTAGGGTAAAATTAAGAGAGAAACATTTTTTATTAGTAATACAATAAAGTTACCTTAGTAAAATTTCAAGATATCAGTTAATTCTTTCTTTAAATTTTATATTAGAATTTATTTAAGTCTTATAATATATGAAAGTTATATAATTGTATATTTTATATATTACCAGACAGCAAAAACTATCTATTTTTTAAAAATTTGAGAATTTATAATGATTCTAATTGGCTAATTATTGTGCAACAAAAATTTGATTGGTTAAAAAATATAAAAATGATTTTTTTATATAATAAGTGACAAATTTTAGTTTTTATATGTAAATTTATAAATTTTAAACTCTAAACTTTTTAAATTTATTATAAAAATAAAAATCTGTCTTACAAAATTGTAGCTTAGACTAAAAGCAACAAATCTTTAAAACAGATTTTTTTTAAAGTTATTTATTTAAAAGTTATAAGCATTTTTATATTTATATATAAAAAAGTAGATGGTTTTTGCTGTCTAGTACTATATAAAAGTTATATAATTAAGAATTTCAAGGTATCTTTAGTTAGAAATGCCTAATGATAATATTTTGGATCTAATAGCCAATTAAAATTCCAAAAAGTATGTGATATCAATTTTTGTATAACATGAAGGACAATCATCACAGATTAGTCTGACATGACAAAATAAAACAACAACAAAAAAAGTGAAGAAGTAAAAAATATAAAAAATATCAAAAATAGCTAAATAATTAAAAATTGATTTTACTTATAAAACTTGTCTTTTCTCTAATACTATATAGCTCTACTCTAATTAAAGTTATATATTAGAAATAGTTTTTGAGCCAAAAATATATAAGCTAAACATCTCTGACCAGAGATATCTAGAATTTTCTATATAATTATATATATATAATTATTAATTTATTTAAATTTTATAATAGATAACAATTATATAAACTTTTTAAACAATTTCTATTTAGACACTAGGTGTATTAACACTTGTTTATATATAGCAATTAGAAAAACCAATCAAAATATCAAAATATATGCAATATGTAGATCATTTTTTGTATAACAAAAATAATAAAAAAACTAAAAATAAATAATATCTTAAAATTTTGCTTATAAATCTACTTTTCAAGCTCTAAAAAAAATTTTCTTATAAAATTTTGGTATAAACTATAAATTATTTTATTTTAAACTCTTGATACTAACTTTAATATTAATTAAAATTATTTTATTTATTGTTTATTATAAAAAAAATTATTTAATTTACATGTTATACAAACACCAGTATTTCAAACACTAGGTGGCAATTTAGTTTTTTTCAAATTTTTATTAAATTTTACAATATATAAAAACAGTAGTATTAAATCATGCCACTGGTGTTTAACACCAGTTTGTTGTATAATATGAATACCAATTTAAAAAAATAAACAAAAAAAATAAACAAAATTTAAATTTAGTAAATGTTAAGTTGGAGTTAATAGTTAGAGATTAGGGCAAAGTGTAATATATAGTAAAATTTTGCAGAGTTTTTTTTTTTAAAAAAAGATAGTTTTATAGATAACTTTGAATTAGAAGATATTTTTAAAAAAATAGCAAAACAACAAAAATTTATAGTATATTACACTACAATTAAATAATTTAATTGATGAAAATTATTGTAGTATTGAGTACCAGTGGAGTAATTTAGTAAAGCTATATAAAAATTATATAATTATAATATATAAAATTTATTAATATATAAATTTTTATAGAATAATATTTCTAGGGAACTCTTTGCGATGATCACTTGAACCATATTTTTCAAAAAACATTTTACTACAAAAAGAGATCTTACAAGCCGGCACTTGACATACTAGACAATAAGTCAGCATCTGTCATTTAGAAGAAGTTCTCATATACTACTTGCTGACAGACTTAGAGTTTATCACTCACTGCATAGTCTCGGCACTTGTCATTTAGAGGTAGTTCTTATACGCTACCTGCTGACAAGCCCAAAGTTTATCACTCGCTGAAAAAAGGTTAAGCAGTGTTGGGTAGTAGGTTTTGACTGTAAAAAAGAAAGCTCACACTCCTTCAAATTGGTTTGAAGCTCAAGTGGTCCCTCTTTACTTCTAGTCATTTTTCTGTTGGTCTTCAAAAATTTTTCATAAAAAGTGAGGATTTGGCTTACCCCCTCCAAAAGATCAGCATTGTTTACTTACCAAATCCAGACAAACCAGTAGATAGCAACCATGTGTTTGGAGACAAATATATTGTATGGAGTCTTGGTCAAAAAAGGAATCCCTGGTGGCGGCAGCAAGTGGCTTGAGACACAAGTACCCAAGTGATAGCACCTTTACAGAAATGTTATATCTTTGTCATCGTTGGCACTATATATGGAGAGTTGGATTCTAGTACTGTGGCAGCACTTGGCTTGAGATATGGGCTAGGTTATCAAAAAGATTTGGAAATAGGTTGGAGAGAATTTTAAAGTTAAGTTTAAACTTACAACAGAGATATACAGATGTTGCATCTGGTATATAATTTTTAAATCACCTAGCACAGGTTATAATAATGTATTCGGATCATTTAATTTTTCTTTTTTCATCTATTTTCATTTATATTAGAATCAGTTTAAGTTCCTCTTTTCTTTTTTTCTATTTGTTCATTTTCTCTTTTGTTTTTGTTTTCTTTTTTAGAACAATTTCTATTTTTTTTCAGTTATGAGAGAGCTTTTAGAAAGTCTCTTTAAATGTATCTTCCTTTATAATGTTGACATATATGTTAGTTTTATGTAGAAGTAGGAGGTAATATATATAATCTGCTGGGATTTAAGTGGATTGAGTTCAAAAAGATATTACCAAAATTTAAGGTAGGATAACTCAAAAGAAGGGATCAGCTCTTAAAAGAAGTCTTTCTTTTGTAAATTAGCATATATGTTTGCGCTATGTAGAAGTAGGAGAAAATATATTCTGCTCAAACATTGGTAGAATAAGTCTAGAAGGAAGGTAAAATATAATTGGTTCGAACTTAGGTAGCTGTGTACCAAGCTATAGCAGGTTTTTAAATACAGGTAGCACTGTATGTGGAGCTTGTTGGCAAACATCAGTGTAGTAACCATACTTGGACACTTTATAGCAGCCAGATATTTGCTTAATATATAATATTAGATAGTTAATTTTGCAAATTACAAAAATTCTAATAAATTAATACGAGGTTATCAAAGAAAAATAAAAAAAAATAAAATTTTTATAAAAATTTTATTTAGTTCTATACAACCTAATTCAGAGTTTATACATTTTAACAATTTTGATTAGTTGTTTGTAGAATTATTAAAAAGTTTGTATTTTTGGTATAGTATTTATCACTATATGATAAATATGTAATATTATTTCAGATGAATTTATTAATAACAAATATACTATTGTGACACTCTTAATCATCTACATGATTATTATATTTGGAATTATCTAAATATACATATAGCTAATACATGATTTTTAATTTACAACATTTCAATAATCATTGTGTAATTATCAAATTTGTAATTATTGTGACATTTCTGTTTACATTTATCTAATAATAAAAATATTATTTTTACATATATTCATCATAATGACATGTTGATAATGCAGTAATGACAACAAAGTTATATTATTACATTATGACTACTTTGAATTTTGAGTTTGTACTTAACTATTTTTGATTAGCAGCATCTAAAAATATGAACAAATTGTAAGAAAATTTTTGATTAGCATAACGATTCTTATTTCAAAAAATTGTAATTATAAATCTTTTATTTTAATAATAATAAGGGAATGTACAATTAACTATAATTATTTAATCATTCAAATAAATTACCAGGATGAGTACGAAGTTTAATTTGATTCACTTTAATGATTGTGTTTCAAGACATTAATTAACCATACTTATTCAATAATTCAATAAATTACAAAGGTGAATATAAAGTTTAATTCAATTTACTTTAACAATGGTGCTTCAAGAGAATGTGTAATTAACCATAATCATTTAATCATTCAAATAAATTACCAGTATAAGTATAAGGTTAATTTGATTCACTTTAATGAATATGTTTCAAGATATTGATTACCCATAATTATTCAATCATTTAAAAAAAATTACCAGGGTTGTATAAAGTTTAGTTTGATTTGTTATAACAATTGTGTTTCAACACATTGATTAGCTATAATTATTAAATCATTCAAATAAATTACCAGGGTGAGTATAAGTTTAATTCAGTTTGCTTTAACGAATATGTTTCAAGATATTGATTAACTATAATCATTTAATCATTAAATAAAGTATCAGTATGAGTACGAAATTTAATTTGCTTCACTTTAATAATTGTAGTTCAAGAAATAGATTAACTGCAATTATTTAATCATTCAAATAAATTACCGGGATGAGTATGAAGTTTAGTTTGATTTGCATTAATTAACCGTAATTATTCAATTGTTCAAATAAATTACAAGAATGAGTACAAAGTTTAATTAATTCACTTTAACAATTGTACTTCAAAACATTAATTAATCAATCATTCAAATAAATTACCAGTGTAAAAAAAATTTAATTCAATTTGCTTTAATAATTTGTTTTGAGAAAATGTATGATTAACCATAATTTAATAGTTCAAATAAATTACTAGAGTAAGTATAAAGCTTAATTAAATTCACTTTAATAATTGTATTTCAAGACATTAATTAACCATAGTTATTCAATTGTTCAATAAATTACAAAGGTAAGTATGAAGTTTAATTTGATTCACTTTAACGATTGTGCTCAAGAGAATGTGTAATTAACTATAATTATTTAATTGTTCAAATAAATTATCAGGGTGAGTATAAGTTTAATTTAATTCACTTTAACGAATATGTTTCAAGACACTAATTACCTGTAATTATTCAATTGTTTAAAAAATTACCAGAGTGAATATGAAGTTTATTTCAATTTTTTTTAATTATTTTGTTTCAAGACATTGATTAGCTATAATCATGCAATCATTCAAATAAAATTACCATGGTGAGTATAAGTTTAATTCAGTTCACTTTAACGAATGTGTTTTAAGATATTGATTAAACATAATCATTTAATCATTAAATAAAATACCAGGGTGAGTACAAAATTTAATTTGATTTGCTTTAACGATTGTGGTTCAAGAAATAGATTTACTACAATCATTCAATTATTCAAATAAATTACTAGGGTGTGAACAAAGTTTAGTTCAATTTACATTAATTAATCATAATTATTCAATCATTCAAATAAATTACGAGTAAGTACGAAGTTTAATTGATTCACTTTAATGATTGTGCTTCAAAACATTAATTAATCAATATTCAAATAAATTACCAAGGTGAAAGAAATTTAATTTGATTCACTTTAACAATTGTGTTTCAATAGAATGTGTAATTAATCATAATCATTTAATAGTTCAAATAAATTACTAAAGTGAGTATGAAGCTTAATTTTTTTTTTTAAATTCGGCAGTTTTGCCAATACCGTTTATTAGTATGCTAAGGTATTTGGTTACAAATGTCACATGTACAATTACAACTCTCTAATGTTTTACGAAATATTAGCTCACCTGGTTACTAAATTAGCACCTATGTGCAACCTGCTATATGAGATTTTACCTCCTTAATAACTACTCTGCAACTAGACCAGTTACTAAATTATCAGATGGTTCTCAAACCTAATTTTTATTATATGGGAGTGAATCAATAGAAAAGAGACAAATTTTTTTCAAGTAAAAGTTTTCTAGACTTTAGGCTTAAATATCTTGGCAATTATCTCATCAAATTTAATAAATTTTTTTTTATTTTAATTCTATATAATTTCAAGATTTAAATAAAAAAATTTTTAGCAAATTTGATTAATTAGTTGTTGAGATATTTTAATATAAAAATTAAAAAAATTTCACTAAAAATGATTTGTTCCTTTTCTATTGACTCCCCCATATATATCCCACTTATATACTACTGTACAATGTCTACCAACCAACTTCCATTCCTCATCACTTATCACATTACTTCTAATTCGATACTTGTATTACTTCCAAATTGGTGTTCTTCGAGTGGGCGCTCTTCATGCTTCCAGTTTGGTGTCCCTAGAGGAGTTACTTTATGGGCCTAGCTATTGCTCAAACAGTTAAGTTGCCAAACTAGGATGATATTTCATATCAATCCAGATTTTTGCGTCATACATACCAAATTAGGCTACTGATCCTTTTATAGTACTCCCTATTGGTATAGTGTTACAAAAGTTTAGATCCTTAAAACAGGAGTTATGTACCTCATTTAATTACTGTCACAAGCTAGTGACTCAGGACCTGCGTTTCTGCCATATTTCATCATAGACTTCCATATAGGTTGTGCGACTATTACTCTCTAGCCTGTCTTTATTTTCATACCACCGGATCGCTTGCTTCTATACTTTTCAGGGTTTCTTTTAGCCAGTTTTCCTTGTTTCTTTGCGCTAGAGGTGTTCTATATTTGGTAAAGCTATCCTCTTACTACAGCCCTTACTATGTTCACTGCTTCTCTTACCACTTCTGGAAATACTGCATATAGCCATCCTCCCAATCAAGATCACAATGCCGCCTTAGGGTTGTTTGTGCTACCTTGCCAATCATGGATTCACATGCATAGCCTTCTGCAATAAACTTTCTGTAACTTATATTACACATAGTGCCTAGTCTTCTTCATGGCTCAGGGCTCCTTTCAAGAATTCTTTATAGGTGAAATATATATATCACATGGTTTTACCGCCACAGGGTTCTGCATTCGAAAGCTCTCAAAGATTACAGAGATAATTAATTAAATTAATTACCACCAGCTATAATCGAACCATCAACCTCGTCTGTTAAGGGTTAGGCACCTAGACCACTAGGCTATAGGACCCTAAACCCTAGTATGAAGCTTAATTAAATTCACTTTAATGATTGTGTTTCATGATATTGATTAACTGTAATTATTCAATCATTCAATAAATTACAAAGGTGAGTATGAAGTTTAATTAGATTAACTCTAATGATTGTGCTTTGAGAGAATATATAATTAACTATAATTATTTAATAAATTACCAGAGTAAGTATAAGTTTAATTTAATTCGCTTTAACAAATATATTTCAAGACATTGATTACCCATAATTATTCAATCCTACAAAAAAATTATTAGAATGAGTACGAAGTTTAGTTCAATTTGCTTTAACAATTGTGTTTCAAGACACTGATTAGCCTTAATCATTCAATCATTCAAATAAATTACCAGGGTGAGTATAAGTTTCGCTTTAATGAGTGTGTTTTAAGCTATTAATTAATCATAATCATTTAATCATTAAATAAAGTACCAGGGTGAGTGCACGTTTTCAATGCAAGTACTTTGAAAATCAGAATGCAAGACATTCAAAACGCCGCCTACACCAATATGTCAGTACTAGAACAGAGACCAATATTGCTGCCCAAGAAGACACACAACCTAACAACTTTTATGTTGGGCTAATTATGCCAGGTACATGTTCAGTTGCAGAGGCCGCTAGTGCTGTGGCCTAAACCCCTCCAAATCAAAGGTAAAAGTATTAACCATATACTGGAAGGATTAAGAGAGGCGGTGACAGCAAAAGAAAGACTAAATAAGATAGGTATAGGGTTCGTTGAACAATTTCTTAACTACAGTTTAGATTAACTACTAGCCTAAAAAAATTCCAGCATTATGTGTAAATTATACCAAGAGGGCACGAACCAAGATGATACAAAGTGATATTAGAATAGATACAGGAGACAGATAACTCTACAAGTGTTTATGAACTGTGTAACCCTTTCACATTTCATGAACCAAATGAACTAACAAGATGGATAATAACTAGTGACAAAATTTTTGCCAAAATAATATTAAATACAAAAAAGCATAATATAGTAAAATTAAGACACTTCATGGCTCAGAATAATATACAACTCATACCTTGTTAGGGTTGTAACTTGAGGAATGATAAGATGAAAAAGTGGTGTGTTTTTACAAGAAATATTGAGAATCTATATCATATAAATGTGGATGATGCAAGAACAGTGAGAGCCAATGTAGCTAACATAGACAGAGTGCCAACACATAACAGATTGAAAAAGACAAACCATACAGTGAATGAGAAGCTTGAAATCGAACTCCAAAAACTGTTCACAAACACAACTGACATAATTATGGTGGAGCTGCAAAGCTTATACAGCAAGAAAATAGGTATAGAAGATGTGGTACAGATCAAAGGTCCGGTTAAGAATAGTAAAAACAAAGTGCTAATCTGCCAAAGCAGTGTGAAAAAACGTGGTTTTTGGAGGTAGAAGAATGGCCTTCTAACATGCTAGCGATTTTGACAACCATAGCGATAATTGTAACAGTTGCAAAAGAACACTCCAAAATCCAAATCAAGACTGACAATGTAACAGTAAAAAAGCTGATAGAAGAACATATAGTTATTCCATACTGTTACTGGCAAAAACAAAAAAACTCATGGTTCAATGCGATAACTAAAATAGTATCAACAATAGTACAATAGAAGGATATAGCACTAATAATCAACATAGAGATGTCGTCAATAGAAAAAATACAACCGAGCTTCACCTGGTGTATGAACGCAAGACCTCAACTCGTATTGGTTGGCCAATATGTGTCTAGCTTTCTAGGAGTATCTATTATGTGTTTACTAAAACAGTTACTTAAGAATATACATGACATTAAAGCAAGACATAATTAAATAAATCAAAGACAATTTCAGTGCTTTAAGAATAACAAGATCAATATTAATTGGAGATCGACTTTTCACTATCTAACGTATGCCAACCCGCCTAAGAAAAGATCTACAAACTCCCAAACATCAAAAATACAAAATTTTAAAATTAAAATCTTGAACAATGACATACCTACAAGGTTAAAATTATATTAAAGAAATCCCGATATAAATAAAAACCACTACTGTACAAGTTGCACAAACACAGTAGAATCCTTTGATCATATGTTAATATGTCCTTGTTTAAAAGTGAGTCTAAAGAAAATTGTAAAAAGAGAGTGTGTCGAAGTTCTAATAGAGGAAAAAGTGAAAGTGGAGAACATAGACGAATACTATGAGAATTTCCACCAAATATATATTGTAGAGAAAGTCAGGCTAGGTCTGATCACAGAAAAGGTGCTTGTACCGACCTTAAAAGTTAACAATAGAAGAGAAATTACTCCACTATTACATTATCAAATTGTTGCAGCAATATACAATGAAATCTGAATAAGATCTAGAATAAACTGACAATCACAAGAACAGAGTATAGGTACTGAAACAGAGAGTGAAACAATAAGAGAAGTTAATGTAAAATTAGTACAATGTGTTTTTAATCATTATATTAGATATAATAATAATGCTAGGTATGACTATTTCACTATTTAGAGGTCTGGCGACCATCCTAGTGAAGGCTTGGTCGAGGATAAGATGTCCTAACCTCCACTTCGTTAATGTAAAATTACAATTTAAAATATGTTTAAGTTTATAATTATTATATAATAAAGAACTAGAAGAAAGACAAAAAAAAAAAAAAAACTCTTTCCGTCTATCATCTGTACACAAATTTTCCCAGCTTAATTATTTTAAAAATATCTTATAACTTCATTTTCTACTAAGTTAACCTTAGTTTTGCTACTAAATAAACTTATTCTTAACCAAAAAATACATATAATATTTAAAT
>CAJVPY010000231.1:0-31193 GCA_910591965.1 Dentiscutata erythropus | reverse complement strand
GTGGCATGCCAATGGTGGCATGCCCTGGCATGCCAAAAACAAATTTGGCATGCCACTGGGTACAGTATAAAAATTATACAAACCATATATATGGTATTATAAATAATATATAATATTTTATGGCATGCCTTTTGGCATGCCATGGCACAAATTTTAACAAAAGGCATGCCTATAGCATGCCAAATTTTTTTTGGTGTGCCAGACACCCTAGTCGTCAACCCGACAATCTAAAAATAGATCACATAGTTCATTATGAAATTCATAAGTGATCTATGTGATCTATTTTTAGATTGTCGGGTTTTCTTTTGACGACACTCATATAATGTAGTATAAATCAAATTTAAAATTTATATCTGGTCCTTCGGACTTTGAATGGTTTCCATTTATCTAGTAATAATGATTTACTATGATTAGTTAGTAGCTTTTTTGCATTTACCGTATACAGTACCTTGTGTGACAAATAATGTAGACCAATTTTTAAAATATTATTTATATGTTCTATGTGATGTGAACAATTAAGTTTTGCACGTGATTTTTAAGTTAAAAAATGTGTCACACCGGGTACGGCATACGGTTATTAACCATTTAAAAATCTGATGTTTTGCTTGATTGAGTCGAAAGATAAACTTGAAAGCTCAATTCTTGGCAGTACCAGACATCTGACAATGAAAATACGAGATTGGAAATCATGATCAAAATTTTGATTTCGAATAAGCGATCAAAAGATTCTTCTATTTTATTTACTTTTTTTTTACGACTCTATTAGGAAATGTTTAAGGAAATATTAACATATCAAAGGTTCAAACGTTTAACAACGAAATAGAGAGATTTTATGACACACTGATCAAATTAGAGTGATTCTAGATTTTGAATCTACGAATTCAACTTTTTTTATGTTACTCAATTAGGAGGTCGTCTAAACCAAGTAGTTTTTAAATTGATTACAGTACTAACAAATTTGTAAATTAAAAATCACGTGATACATATAAATTACTACGCTTTAGGCGATTCCTCTAAGAGGAAATATTTAAGGAAACATCAAAAATACTAAGGTTCAAATGTTTAACAATGAAAATGAGAGATTGTATGACACATTGATCAGATTAGGGCAACTTTAAATTTAAATCTACGAATTCAAGTTTTTTTTTAGTTAGATTTTTACAATTAATCATCATCGCCACTTATTTTTAGGGTTAGGCTGTAGTTTGGGATATTCATATAGGAGGGTTATACAGTATAACCTCGATATAACGAAGCTCTGGAGCTGGGGATTATATCAACCCTTTATTACCGTAGTAGTTTCATTATATCGTGGTTAATTTAAACATAAAGTTAGAAATATGCCTTGTTATACAATTAGTGTATACGGTATATACTAGTTCAATTTTAGTCAGGTTAGATTTCTGGGTGTTCAGAATATTTTTGCTCCATCGGTTATCGTTAGTAATATTCTTTTTTATATGGCTCTATTAGGAAATATTTAAGGAATCATTAAAATACTAAATTCATATCTTCAACAATGAAAATGAAAGATTGGAAATTAGAGTGGTTACGAGATAAATATCGGTATTCACTTCGAAATAAATAACCATTAAAGGTTAATGCATAATATGATGTTTAAGTACACATAATGAACAAAGATAGACAATTAATAAATTTCCAAATTTCATCGTTTTTACTCAAGTGCTCTTCCGTTTTTCTCCGAACAAATTGATAGAAAGAAAAATAAAAACGACATTTTTGCCTATTTTCTGTAAATGCATTCTATTAATTTTTTTTAAATACGAAGCATATTAATGAAAGGTAAAAAAGGTAAAACCTTTAGACCCGGTGAACCTTATACGCATCGTCTGAACAAAATTCTTGAGGAATATCCGGATGGATCTCAAATCCTTCGCGAAATTCTTCAAAATTCTGATGACTCTAAAAGCCGCTCACAAATATTTTTACTGGTATATTAAATTAATCATTATTTATTTGTTTATTTTTATACTTTAATACAAACTATATAATTAATATATTAGCCTTTCTCGTTAAATAGGATCATAATACTTATCCAACTAATAAATTAATTGAGCCTCAGGTGAATGGATATGATAAAAATGACTTGAAATTAGGTCGATTTCAAGGTCCTGCTCTTTTATCAAAAAATGATGCCATATTTGAAGAACGTGATTTTCAATCATTATTGAATTTGGCAAATAGTGAAAAACGTGATCAATTCGATAAGATTGGGGGTAAGTATTTTAATGCTGCAATAATACTATAGTAGTATAATAGTAAAGTTACATAAATTATAAAATATTCATAATTTCTTTTTATTAAATAGTGATGGGTGTAGGTTTTAATTCTATATACCATATAACTGATTCTCCTACATTCATTACTGGTGATCAATATGTTATTCTCGACGTGTGTATCTATATTTATTCAACTTGTTTTTTTCATTTTGGCAACCTTACACTAATAATTTTAACTTTTATTTAGCCACATGATTGGTACTTCAATGGTGGTATTAGATATAATTTTATTGATGATAATATTGCTATCGATTATCCGGATCAATTTGCTCCATTCATTAATTCGTTTGGCATTCCAAATAATAAGGAAGTTAATGGCACTATTTTTCGTTATCCTCTCCGTACCTCTTTGGATGCTAATGATTCGGAAATTTCGAAGAATGAATATAATTCAAGTAAAATATTAGAGATATTTGATAAATTTTATAATGAAAGCATCAAATGTCTTCTTTTCTTGAATTCTGTTGAAAATATTAAATTCTTTGAGCTAAAAGAAAATGAGTCTGTTCCAAATTTGCTCTATTCGATAGAGATCGTAAATGCCAAACAAATACATAAAAAACGTGACTTAATTACTAGAAGAATTAATTCTTTGATGAAGGGGCTTAATGAGAATAAACTTTCTGGTGATACTACCTTGGAATCTGTATTTGTAGCAACTTTTCGTCAACAAAGAGGCAATGAAAAGCCACAAGAAAGTCAGTGGATTATTTTTGGTTGGCTTGGTGATTTAAACGCTACCGCAACTTATTTTAATGAAACTTTCAAGATGAAAATAACTGATTATAAGCTTATTCCAAATGTTGGAATTGCTATTCCGCTCAATGAACTTGAAACAACTGGAAGATTATTTTGCTATCTCCCTATTCCGACGATGTTAACACCATTTTGTGCCTCTGTACATGGTCATTTTGCTGTGAGTATACATTTAATATTTTTATCTGTAACTTGGAATATATCTTTAATTTTTTCATATTGTTATTTCAAAAGGTCAGCACAAATAGACGTCAAATATGGTCTACTACCGATGCCGAAGATTTGGTATTTCACCTAAATTTATGAAATCTTAAATCATGTTAAATATATTTTTATTAAATTGAACCTTTATTTCTTTTTTTATTTCGGTTTATTTCTTTTTATTCCTCTTTATTCCTCTTTATTCCTCTTTATTTCTCTTTATTCCTCTTTATTTCTCTTTATTCCTCTTTATTCCTCTTTATTTCTCTTTATTTCTCTTTATTTCTCTTTATTTCTCTTTATTTCTTTTTATTTCTTTTTATTTCTTTTAGGCTGAGGGTACATTGGCCAAACTCAAAGTTTCATGGAACGAATATCTTTTTAATATAATACTTCCACAAGCTTGGGCAAAATTTTTAATCTACCTTCCTATCGAAATACCCGATATGAATGCCAAAGATTTTTATAGTTTTTGGCCAATTGTTAAAAAATCTGACTCTGGAGGTTTTTTTAATAATCTTTTATTAAATACTATTAAGAATTTACAAGTTACTGATAATGTCTTCTGTGGTCCTTCAAAATCATTCTCGCTTGGAAACATGTCTAGTATATTACCAGCGTCTCGAAAGATTTCTATAACCTGTGAAACTATGTTTCATTTGCTGGCAATTGAAAATGGTTTCTTTCCAGATGAATCTGCTCATCCTATTATTTCAAAAATTCTTGAAAGCATAGGATTTCCTATAATTAATATTGATCCTAAAATATATATCAGTTTGAAAATATCTCACCATAAAGATTCTTTAAATATTTGCTCTCCACATGCTGTTAGAATGTATCTTATTCAAAATAAATTGAAATGGGAAAACCTAAAAAGGAATGATATTGTATCATTATTTAAATATGTATTAAAGGACGAAAATTATGCGGAATTAAATGGCCTTACAATGATTCCGTTAACTGATGGAACCTTTGGAACTATTTCAACTATTTCACAACAGGAAAACCAGAAAAAACATAGTTTAGGAATTAAATCAAAGTCAAAAAATTCAGTGTTTTATATTGGGCCTGATCGTAATAATTCCATTGGTGATAATGATGAGCGAAAAATCTTTATAAATCATTTGAACAAATTTATTGATAAAAACATTCCTTCCGAGTTATGGAATCTATTATACAAGGGTGCTCAAGGTGGATGGGACCTTAACATAAAGATCCTAATCCCATCCATAGTAGCTACTATGATCAAAGATGAATTAAATGGATATTCTGTCGAATGTAATGAGATCACATTGTGTGACTCTTATAATTGGATTTTAAAAATTTGGGCAAATTTTAAAGAAAGGGATTATGATCTGACGGTATTTGAAGATATTCATTTATTACCTACTAATAGAGGAACTCTTAGGAAATTAAAAACAAGTCGAAAATGTTTTTGGAATAGTGTCGATAAAAAACTTGACAATAATGTACAGCCTCTTATTGAGAAACTTGGCATCGTTTTTGTTAATAAGAAATTTGAAAAACTTATTACTTATAATCGGTCAAAGTACTGTTACGTCCTTTATTTTATTTTATTTTTTTTTTAAAAAAAAGATAGTTTTATTGTGCGTCTAATCTAAATTTTTTTTTTTTATATTGAATTTTATTATTTCTTAATTTTCTTAATTAGGTTATTAAAATACGTAATTGGTCTTGAAAATTTAGCAGAAGTTTTAACTTCCATAAGCAAAGATACTACATTTCCAAAAAATGTTCAGATAAAACTCAAACCTCAAGAAGCGGAAATAATGACTAATTATTTACGCTATTTATCCCCTGACAAATCTATAAATGAAGTCGTCAAATATCTTCCAATTTTTACCGAGGTTGGTAAAAATGAACTTATCGAACTTGTGTCCAGTAAAAGAAATTGGTATTTGCTTCCATCTGAAGACGAAAAAAGTTATGGAAAAATAATTGCACCAAATACTGTAGGATTTCTTGATACATCAACACCCAATAAAAGATTTCTTTTAGAAAGCATTATAAAAGTTAAACGACTATCACAGCAAGAATATTGGACTAAATTCGTGATCCCGTATTTGGAAAAACAAACTCCTACAATACTTGAAATTGTAATTATAAAACTTTTTGAACGATTACAACTTCTCCTTTCAGAAAATCAAAATTTAAAATCTGATTTGGGAAATACGGCGTTTATACCAGCAAGTGCGATTCTTAATGTACAGAAAAAAGAAAAGCAGGATGTATATTTTGAATTAAAAAAACCTTTAGATTTATTTGATCCTAATAATCATTATATTTCGGGATTATTTTTTGACAACGAACATCTATTTCCTGCCAGAAATTTCTTGGAAAAGTATCGTGACATCTTTTTGACGCAGTTAAAAACGTTGGGAATGAAATTATGGCTTTCTTCAAATGATATTGTTCAACGGCTAGATGTGTTTGCAAACCGAAGGAAGGATGAATTTGATATTGTGCATAAAAAGTCACTGAATCTAGTTCAATACATTGATAAAAATTATGATAAACATTTAGATATAAATCAATTATTACAGACAAGAGAATGGATACCAACAGTTGATTTCACTGGTAGGAAGTTATTTTCTAAAGCAAATGAATGCCGAAGCATAAAGCATAAAAATTTAGTTGGACTTGTAATGCCAATTATAGATTATTCTTTTGAGAATAAATCTTTCATTAAAAATATGCAATGGGATACTTGTCCACCTGTTGATATTGTTCTCGCTCAACTCAAGGCCTGTTCAATAATGGAAACAATACATGAAAGTACTTCCGAAATATGTGAAGAGGTATATAAATATATGAATGCGAAGATGAAACAAAATTCAAACTTGGATAAATTTAAAGAGAAGCTTAAAGACAAAAAATGGATTTTTTGCAATGGTAAATTCTATCCAACACACAAAGCTGTGATCGAACTTGATAAAAACTTGGGCAGTGGCAATTTTATACTCGTTGAACTTCCTTATGCATTTAAACCATACGAAAAATTATTTAAAGCAATGGGTGTTAAACAAAAAACAGATATCCCTCATTTGATAAAAATCATAAAAGAAATTCCTTCCAAAAAGGCTTTATCAGGTGAAGAATTACGCGATGTAGTATCGGCTATTGAGCTAATTGCAAATAGAATTGATGAACAAGGTGGTCATCACGAAAGTTTAAAAGATTTGCTAATACCAAGTACAGATTGCCAATTAGTAAATTTATATGAGATTTTATATGATGATATGAAAACAAGGTTGGATGATAATGAGAAAAATGGATTAAAAATAGTTCATTCTATGATTTCTTATTATGTTGTAAAAACTCTTGGAATAAAAATGCTTGCTGGTAAATTTGTCGACTGTAAGTTGATTTCTGATTATATTGGTTATAATGTTTTATTATATGGGGTCTTTGCCTTGAAAATTACCTTACGGTATCATGTACCGTAAGGTCATTTTCAAGGCAAAGACCCCATATTGAAAATGTTTGATTATGTGCTAATTTTATTACGCAATTACATTCTTATTTAGCTGATTATTCAGATTATGGAGAAATTTATGAACAAAGTGAACAATTGGCTGTTAGAATAAATAATATCATTAGTGTAAGTATAGTACAAGTAAACAGTGCTAGTTTTAGATCAAAATTTTTGTGCAAATACCTTATAAAATATAACTTCTGTGCAGTAAATAAAAAACTGTGCGCAATTATTTTGTCGTAACAGTTTTTTATTTCTTTTTATTGCGGCATACCGCACATCTATCAAAAAAGATATGCGCGAAATTTTGATTTTTGCGAGTTGCGCGCAATACAGTTATGCCTCATTCCCCGACGGCCATTTACATATGTATATGTTGGTAAATGGCCTATAGAGTAATGACTATCAAAGAAATGATTTTTAATGTAATAAATAGTTCATAAATTAAATATTGCTCATTATAAATTTTAGGATTATTCGATTGAATCAATATTTAACGAATTTCTACAGGTATGAAAAAGCATGCATTTTTTTTTTATTATATTTTCTATGTATAATTTATAAACTTGTTATTTTTATAGAATGCGGATGATGCAGGAGCTAGAAAAATTCGGTTTGTTATTGATCATAGAAAATGTAATGAATTGACTTTTAATTTACCCGACCAAAATGCAGACAAACAAAATTCATTATTATCCGATGAAATGAATCAATGGCAAGGACCGGCTCTATGGATATATAATGATGCAGTTTTTACTCCACATGATTTTGTATCCATAAAGAAACTTGGAATGGGAGGAAAGAGAGATGATGAAACAAAAATAGGAAGATTCGGAATTGGTTTCAATTGTGCATACCATTTGACCGACTTGCCTAGCTTTGTAATAAATTTTACTGCATTAAATGCGTGTTTTCTAAATCTTTAAATAATAAACTAATTCCTTTTAATTTTATTTTAAAATAAAGGTTAGTGGAGAGCACATAGTTTTCTTTGACCCACTACAAAAATTTTTGCCAAAAACTGGAAACCCACCTTCAAGTCCTCGTGGAGTAAAACTTAATTTTATTGATAAGGATTTTAAAAAACGATTTGAAAATCAAGCATCTACATATGTCAAAATTTTTAATTGTGAATTTAAAAAGAAATTTAATGGAACTTTATTTAGATTACCCCTACGAACAGCAGAAAGTGAACTATCAAGTCAAATAGTAAACCCAAATGATCTTAAAAGCAAAATTTTTGAAAATATACAAGGAAGTCGTGAGATGTTATTTTTAAGAAATATTGAACAATGCAGTTTACATCAAATGGATGAAACGGGCAATCTAGATTTAATTTGGGAGGCAAAGATTCAGAATATTAATGATATTCGAGAACTTCGTATTTCTCATTCAGATAAGGCAAAATTATATCAACTCGAAATGGAAATATGTTGTAGACAAAATCGATTCAATATAAACAGGAAAAGTTCAGAGATTTGGTTAATCTGCACTGGTGAAGGTGATTTGATAGACAAATCAAAATTTGGAGAAAGCTCTAAAGAGATTAATCTTGCAGTAAGTTATCAATTAAATAATGATAATTCTATGTTAAATAACTAACTGATTATTTTTAAGGCAAGAGGTGGTGTTGCTGCGTTATTGTCTACGGGAGAAGATAAATCATTGAAAGAGCTTAAAGCTGAAAAGGTAGTATAACTATTATATATTGTATTATAATTATGCGTGTGATGGCCTAGTTAACACTTAATATATTAATATATTAGTTTTCCAGTATTCCATCACTCAAGGGGAAGGTTTATTCTTATCTTCCACTACCAATGTTTACATCTCTTAGCGTTCATATCAATGGTGCATTTTTCCTGTCTAGTGATCGAAAGAATATCGCTTTACAAGCCAATAGTGATTTCATAACAGCAGAAACTAAGATTGAGGACTTAATATCTATGTCTGAGGGCATGCCCAATATTAAGTCCTTTTTCAAAAAAATTTTGATATACATTAAAAATCGTCTTACAAAAAATAAATCAAAAAAACTAGAAGAAATTCGTCATGTAAATGATAAATCAAAAAAACCAGAGGAAAGTTTCTCAATGTCCCCAACCCTAGATGAAACAACAATTAAAGGAGAATGGAATAGCTATATTTTGTTGGATGTCTTACCTAAACTACATGCCAAACTTTTAGAACACGTAACCAATCAATTGATGTCGCCATTTAATGATCAAATTTTTTCACAATTGTGGCCAATAACGTTTTCAACTTCAAATATATACCGAGAATATGGGTTAAATGTGCTCCGGGAATTATACACTAAAGGATATAAAGTTTTTTGGTCCGAAGCAAATGGAGGTTCTCTTACTTCATTAGATAAGGCGTATTTTGTCGCCTCAAATGATTCAACTATTGCAGATTTTCTTATATCTCGAGGAGTAAATTTAGAAATTGTCAAAATATCTGAAGATAAATTTAATCATATTAAAGAGATGATTATAAAAATGAAATTTTCGTCTACCAAATCAATTACTCCGGAATTAGTTTGTTCTTTGCTTCGGAATAATCCAAATATTCTGAAGGTTAAAAACGAAAAGTTGCATAAGATAGCATTTCAGTTATTAAATTTTGTTATTCAAGGCGACTATAAACAACTAAAGGGTTTACAATTACTACCACTTTGTGATAAATCCTTAGGAACTTTTGGTTCGCAAATATATTACCTTGCGAAACAAGAATTCCGAAATTTATTTCCTAATGCATTGTCAAAGTTTGTTGCTGATCTACCTTTGAATCTTCAAGAGATCTTTAAGGACCTATATTTTTACAATGAGCTCAAAATTAGATCTTTAGACGCAGATTCCACTATTGACTTACTAAAATTTGTGCTAGAACGTGATAAAGAAATTGATTGGATGCCCTCCGGAAAACAATATCCAAATGAATATTGGATTGGGAAAATACTGTCAATATTCACAGCACCGGATGCAGTATATGACTTTAATAGGCTGTCAAGATATCCAATATTGTCAACTTGCGAACCTTATAACAAACTAGTTTTACCAGATCGGCTTAACCCTTTATTGATGCTTTTTTCAGATCGCCAAATGGTATCAATACTCGTAAAGCTTGGTGTCAGATTCACAAAGATAAGTCTGAGTGATGATTGTAACCCAAATATTAAACAATGTATCTTGCAACCAACTACAACAAATAAGATTAAATCTCTAGAAATGACTATTAAAAAGCTTTCAATACCTTTGAAACAATTATTTGATGAAAAACTAGATGAAAATGATATTAAAAGATTAAGATCATTTATCAAAAATGAGTTTATTACTGATAAAAGTAAGCATTAAAAATTACCTTCTTATAATACATAGTTTGCGGTCTTTATTTCTTGAACTTTGTATTTATTAATCATATTTATTTAAATATACAGTGGATGATGATAAAGATAAATTAATTCAATTTGTAAAAACCTTACCTATATGGCTTACCCAGTCACGTAGTACTTGTGTATCCGCTCAAGAAGGAATGTTACCTGAACCCGAAATTCCTTTATTCAATATTAAGGGAAAATCAAATATTTTACTTATAGAATCTGATTCAGACTTTTCCACATTGCATAGTATAGGCGCCAAAGTTATTGATGCGGGGAAATATTTTAAAAAGCATCTGGACTTACAAACCATAAAATTGGATCAGCAATATATTGAATTTATAAAGGCGGTCCTTTCTTTAAAAAAAAATGATATTGAAAACTATTTATCATCGCTTAAAATAGTTCCCGATTATAATCTCGCAAAACTTGTCAGAGCGAATACTTTGTATGATATAGATGTCCCACTTTTTCGTAGAATTTATTGGGGTACAGGCAAATTTCTACACCCTGCTTTACAGGAGAATATTAAATGTTTAAATGTTCTAAGAAGAATGGGGTTAATATCTCAAGTCAATTCTCAGACGTTTCTTGAATGTGTACGTGAAATTGGTTCAAGAATTCAGACAAATCAATCTGATCTGCTAAAAAATGATGCAAAATTCCTAATCGAATATTTATATGAACACTTGACAAATTTAAATTTCACAGTTGATCAATGGCAAGAGTTGATATCGATCAAATTCGTACCAGTAGATACGGATCTGGAAAGTCCATTAAATGAAACTGCTGTTGTAACAACAGGATTTGAATCGATGAATTCTATGTGCTATCAAGAGTATAAACTACTCTGTTGGACACAGTGTCCATTATTTTTAAAATCAATAGAACCACCAAATCCATTTAGAATTAAATTTCCTGAATTAGGTCATCCTACAACTAGTACGATTTTTGATAATTTATATTATGTCTCGAAGAATATATCTCGGTCGGGAAACGAATCATGGAAATCACCAAAAGGAATTCAATTAATTCTGGATATTGTAAAGAAGACATATGAAATACTAGAAAATCGACTTAAAAATAATGAGATTTTCGATAATGAAATAGTCTCACATTTACAAACTAGTGCAGTATTTTTGAATGGTAATGATCCCTTTATCCCTGAAGATTGGGTTGCAGGAAATACTCTCGTATTCGGTGCAAAGAAAGATATTGGGACTGAGTTTCATAAAGTCCATAATAATTTGAAAAGATTTGGGTTACTATTGAAAATTGCCAGAGCCAGGAAAATCGAAAATATTGAATTCAATGTAGAACCTCAAGTTTATTCGCAAAAAGAAAAGTTGTCTAGTGGGCTTTTAGATAGATTTGAAGAACAGGATGTTGCAAAGCATCATGATGTCGTGTTTCAAGTTCATCATGAAAGTGGGATTGAGAAAATCAAAGCTAATCGATATGTTCTTTCAGGTATATATTTGCTTAAGTTGTTTTATATAATTGCTTGTAATATTGGTTATTTATTAAATTATGAATTCACAGTTGCTTCGGAATATTTTAATGCAATGTTCTGTGGAAAAATGAAGGAAGCTACAGAGTTTCAAAAAGTAACTGTTCCCATCCATGGTGTCGAACCTACAGCATTCCATGTTCTAATTCGTTGGTTACATGGTCAAACACTTGAAGAAGCAATTTTAGCAGTTTTTAAAGATTCATATAGGATTGGAGACAATGTATCTTTAGTAATGCCTAAGGGTTATGCCCAGAGAAACATACCTAAGGGTCATGCCCAGAGAAATATGCCTAAGCGCAAGCCCTTTTTCAAAAAAATTTTTACACGCATATATATAAAAAATCGAAAAAATCGTACAAAAAATGTCTCTAAATCAAAGAAACCAGAAGCATGTCCAGGAAGCATGCCTAAATATTTTTCAGCACTTTCAAATTTAAATACGAGAAGTTCTGGTGAATTTCTGGTTGATTTGCTTAAGGCTTCAAATTTATATCAAATAGATCCACTAAAAAATCAGGTTGAAGTAATGATAATAAAAGGATCTTATGTTAATATTGACAATGCCGTTGAAATTAATGAATGGGCGAAATTCCTTAATGCAAACCAACTTAACAATTATTGTAATGAATATATAAAAGCGAATAGATCACTTTTAATAGATAAACAGAAAAACGAAATAGCCAATGCAGATAACGAAGAGGATAAAAGAGCCAAAGTAGATATGCTAGAGGCGCTAAAGGCTGACTTGCATTCTTAGTTTTATATGATTTGGTAGTTTCATAAATTTATCGGGATCTTTTTTCAAATGTCATAAAATTTGGATACTTATTAACAAAATTTTATTAATTGAAGTGTAAATTGTTAGTATTATATGAGTGACGCCAAGGGAAAATGGACATTGGTCTATTATTGATTATTTATTTAAATAAATAATAAGTGATAAACCAATCCTTTGGCATCACCCATATTATGTATTGTGTTAATTTTTATCTCTTATTGTATTAATATATGAATATAATTATTTTATTAACTTATTATTTTATTTAACTTGATTTGTATTGGACAAATAAATTAATATATATTACCAAACACATATATCAGGAACGGAGTGATATTGAAAATACGTAGTGTATAGTTATATGGCAAATTAAATGTCGTTCGTACGCAAAATCTTGCATCTTAAATTATCGTATCATAATTTTGTATTTTTTGTAGATAATTAGTATAAATATTGTTGACTATAGCATTGATATGGGGTTTTATAGTTACGTATTATTGGGTAATTAATTAGTTAGTTAGTTAATAAATTATATAATTCTTATGAATTTAAGATTGGTAACGGTAACTCTTGTTTGTTAATTTATTGTCGATTGTGTAATCTATATATACATAATTAGAACGTGTTTTGTTTAGAAAAAATTTGTTTAGAAAAAATTTGTTGTTTTTTTTGTTTGGTTATGTGATTAATTAATTAGGTATAAATAGCTTGAATGTTAGTAGTTATTTGGGGTTATTAGGTTGATTTGTACATATTTTACTAATTGCATTTGAATCTTTTGGGATTTTATATTTAAGAGTGTATTAAAATATATATGTATGTATGTATTTACATCAAAGATAAATTTTTAATTGGCAAAAAATTATTTAGCTAGTTTGTTGTAATCTTAGAGCTTTGATTGCTAAAGTTTATTATTTGTATTTTTGCTGTGATTTTTTAGTAAAATTTTCGAGGATTGTTATAATTAATTATTAGCCATCTTCTTAAACCAATTATCTATTGTTTTATGAACATCCCAAGCATCAGGATGTTCTCGTGGATCAGCACTTCTTTATAGCATTTAGGAGTTACAGGTGCAAACTCTGGTCGCAATCCTTTGCAAATTTTGATTGTAGGTTGAATTATAACCATCAAAAGGTCTTTGTCCATTTGACATTTCTGCTATAATCAGTGTTAATGTGGACTGGTCAATAGTCAAGTTTGACCAGACCAGTTTGACCAATTTGACCGGTCCGGTCAAAGGGTTTAGTATTGGTCAAATTGGTCAAATGACATTTAAATATATAGTTCATATATGTATATAGTATATATACTATTTTTATTTTATTAATAGACTAAGCCATTTGACCAATTTGACCAGACCACTTGACCAATTTGACCAGACCAGTTTGACCAGTGAATTTTTGGTCGACCAGTGATTTAACCAACACTGGCTATAATAATACCAAACCCATAAATATCTGCAGCATGTGTAAACTGCTGTTTTTCTGCTAAGATTTCAGGAGGAACATAAGGCATGACACCATAAGCTTTGCTTTCTGAAGCGTTATCATCTTTCTTTTTAGACAATCCTAGATTTGTGATATAAGATTGTTGGTCTTGCAAATTATTACCACTATGAAAATCAGCATGAATGTATGCACATTTGTGAACGTTATCTAGCTTATCTGAAATATCTTTAAGTGTCTGCAATTTGGTCTGCAAAGTAAGTTTATTAAAAATTTTTGTAAATATTTATAAAGACCCTCATCATTAGCATACTGAAATACCATCAAATATTCATTTGTTTTTGTGTTCTGAGTTATTCCATATATTGCAAGCATCGTATAATTTAAAACTTAAGGTTTAAACGATGAATTAGTTCAGTAAACTATTCTTAATAAAATCAATGAATTATCAAGCCAATAAATAAATTTACTTCTCTTAAAAAATCAAAATTGTTTTCCTTCAAACTAGTTAACGTTTTGAGTGCAACGATACAGGATGGTTCATGTGCTCTTTTGTAAATGTAGCTTTCATCAACTTTTCATATATCATCCAACCAGGTTGCTGAATATACAGAACTAAATCCACCTTTACCAATTTCTTTAATATCAGATAATTTATCAAATATAATCCATTCAATTGCGTTTTCATAACTCCAGGCTCTAAGTTGGAATTCCTTCATGCAATCATCAATATCTTTATTTCCAATTGTCCACCTTGTTGTTATGTCAGGGTCACATGGTAGACACTATACTTCAGAAGTGTTATCTTCATTACAATGTGAACATTTTCCATATTTGGCTTGTCTATATAATATATAATAATGTTTTATTTCGTATCTGCAATTTAAACTTTATATCAAATGTAAATAAATGAATTTACTGACTAAATTAATGCGAATGAAATGAACTTGTTTTGCTTTTTTTAGTTTCATTGATTAATAAATGTTCTTTATACTCACGTGCTGAATAAAATGATTAATATGAATGAAATAAATTTAAGCATAATGGTAAATACTTATGATCTTGATTGTGAAGTTATTTTGCTGTTTTTAATTCCATTGATAAACAAATATTCTTTATACTTGCTGAGTGAGATAGGCAATTAATACGAATGAAATGAATTTAAACGTAATGGTAAATAATTTTACTTATGTTCTTGTTTTGTAAACTTGTTTTTATTTCTAAAAATTATTAAATTCTTTATACTCACGGGCTAAAATACCAATATCATGGGCAGTATAAATTGTGACTACGCAAAATGTGATTCAAACATCGATTGAGACCTGGATCGATGCACAATCGATGATTGTGCATACAATGATGATGCCCCCAGATTTTGGCATTCATAATCAACTCAAAATTGGGTGAAACCTGCACATTTGGGTCTCATACAATTGTACGATTCATAGATGGGCATACTATTAAATTAGGAAAAGATAATGAAGTTTCAAAATGGTGGATCTGGACAGGTTTGTGGTAAAGGAAAAAGAGTCGGATTAGTAAAAGTAGAATAAATAAAAATAGAAAATGTAGAAGTGATTTACCCAAATCCAGTAAAATGGCCAAATAGTATGGTGGAGTCAATGGAAGTGGTAGAAAAGGGATCTAAAAGAAAAAAAAAGGAATAAAATTATTTGTAAAAAAACAAAATGTATAAAAGAGAAGAGAAAATTTAATAAAGTACTCATATTTCCATGCGTCTAAAATAATAGTAGGAGCAAAAGATCAAGTATTAATAATTTTTATTCCATAATTAAAAACCAAAACTATAAATAAAATATCAAATAGTTTGATACTCGCCAAATCGTATCCACACCTCTATAAAAGCCTAAAACATTGACAAAATGTAATATTTCTGGACTTCTAGCGACAGACTCACTGTGTTTGTGCCCAACATCAACAATAAATAAAAGTTTATGAACTTAAATAAATGTACTTTATACTTACTCTCAATAAATAAAAATTGTATAAGAGATCTTAATTTCAAATAATGAAATTACAAAATATTATAATAAAAAAATTAAAAATTAACTTACTTTTTATATCATTCCTAGAGTTTATCTTTATCCTTCTCAATGCCAATTTGATAAAGGTAACAAACAGCAGTTTTCAAATTTCCATAGAATTACCAGCCTCAGCAAATTTCAGATAATATGGGCTAGGTGCTGCGAAAAGGGACGAAATTGACAAAAACAAAGATCTTCAGAAAATCAATTTTTATGTAATAAATCATAGGAAAATATAAACTTTAAGAAGCTATATTGCAAAATTTTATTAATACAACTACTTTTGTTTCTTAAGTGAAAAATGATCCTAATATTATTTTAAATTGATTTATGTAAAAAAATGTCTTTTAAAAAAATTGTCGATTTCATCCCATCTAGCCTATATGTAAATGCTTTATAACAATAACCAGCTTGATACATTCTGTTAGAATTATTCATGTCTGCTGATTTTTAATAATGCATTAATGCTTTGTTTTCATCCTTTTCAATTCTAATTTCATATTTATAACAATAACCAAGCCAGAAAATTCTGTCTGGATTGTCCGTATCTGCTAATTTTTGACAATTAGAGAAATTCAGTTTGTTGAAACCATCAATTAATGTGGTCAAATTTTCATTGAACATTTTTGATTAAAAAATAAAAAAAAAATGGATACGTATTTCAATTTTCTGTTACTGTTTTTTTTTATTTATTTATAGTGGTTATATATGCAATACTCTAAATTATGCAGATGTTGTTTTCAGGCTACAAATATAGCAGGCAGATATCATTAACTAAAAAATTCTGCTACAAACCTTACTATTTTGACAATATGCAGTATGTGACTCACCAACACATACTACTAATATTATCTATATCTTAGTTAATCTAATATCTACAAAGTTCGTATAGTGAACGAAAGTCACTTCTTGAAAATCATAAATGTGAATAAGAATAACTGATCGTTTTTCTGTATCCACATTTTAATTTTCACTTATCTTTACCATTTAATTTTGGGTTGTATACTTTAACGTTTTTTATTGGATATATATTTTAACATTTTTAATTAATTTGATTTGATTTGATGAAAATTGTTGGATTAACAACAGTTATGGACAATAGTTATATGTCAACAAACAAGTACTATGCTGTATTGGGCTATATGCCCTTCTCCCAATTCTTTATATATACTTATTCAAGATTCTTTACAACAAATTTTATCTGCATACAAACTTCAAATCTCTTTACCTGAAGCTAATTACCTACACAGCCAAATTATCAATCTTGATAGCTTTTTAATACATGACTCTCTTGACAAACCCTCTATTTTCTCTACACTTTCTGGTCTCGTCCCTTATGATATTATATATACAATACGTGAATTTACTACTTCTAACCAATTAGCTATTTCAATTTCTATACAACTTCTTCTCTATATCAACAAACAACTTTACTCAAATATCTGGATTCCTTATTGTAGTTCAAGACCTCAACCTTAACTTATACAACCTCAGTCATCATCTACACCTGAATCCTTACACAATACACTTCTTACATCTGATACTTCTACTATTCTCCAAATATCTTTCTTAAAAGTATCATCCTGGTACTCTAACTGTATTAATTATCGTATACACCCTTCACATATTTTCAATCTAGCTCAGATCTAGGTGAGCTTTGGCCACTCTAGTAGGTTTAGGCTGCAGATAAGTTACTAGGTATACTTAGTTTCTAGGTTTTCTTAATTATATGTCTGAGTTCTTATTCTTAGCACTAGGCTTAAAATACAAAACCTTTTTTAATCATGTAAAAAGTTTTCATTAAGTTTAATAAAGATAAGAGCAAGGTCTCACCTTAAATATTAAAAAATAAATAAATAAATAATAAAAAAAAGCTAAACTATAATATATAATAGAATAAAAAAGAACATTTACAATAAGCGTCCACCATATATCAAGTCTGGTTACTTGACTGGTAACTTTCGCAAATTATGTCACTGATAAGATTTCAGTTCTTTATTCTAAATATAAAAATTAAAAAAATCTAAATTATAAGTTAATTGAAAATTTCTCTGTAAACGATATTCATGGTGTAAACATTCGTCGTTCCGTTGTCAGATTCGTCAGTTTGTAGATTTATTAACAAAATTTTAATACTATGATATGAAGTCACTCTAGAAAGAGCTACATAGAGTTGACTATGTGAAAAAACTAGTTGTGGCAGATATAAACCAACTAAGGAGATTGTTTGATCTTGTCCTTTATTGATAGTCAAAGCATAGACCAAACGAACTGGAAATTGTTTACAAATTAAAGTAAATGGGTAAACAGTATCAGTTGGGAATAAAGTCATTTTTGGAAGAAAAACTCTTTTTCCAAGAAATAATCCTGTAAGGATTTCACAATCTAGAACATAATTATGAAATTCTCTTACAATAAGTCTAGTTCTATTGCATAAACCTTCAAAAGAATTCAAATTTCTTAAAAGAATTACAGGTACTCCAGCTTTAAGAATAAGCTTATGTGGTGGCAAGCTACTTGGAGTAAGTGTGTTAAGAAATTTTATAGAATATAAACTCTCATGTACTGAGTCATTATCCTCAACTGAATCAGTAGACAAATATGTTTGTCCTTCTTCTGGAACTAAGTCAAGTATTTGATAATTTATTAATTAAACATCATCATTTTTAGGTGTCAAAATAGCACTTTCAATGATATAATTTATATTATTGTAATTATTAAAAATATTAGAAAATATTTCTGATATTAAGTCATTAACTGTAGTGCCATTTATAATCATTTGCTGTGGCACTTTAATATAATCCCCTGCTATTGTTGGTTCTCTACCTTCACCAATTTTCAACAAAAAGTTTACAAAACCTTATTGTGATGGATTTTGTAAAACTCTCATATTAATAGTTAATCTCATCATATGAGTATCACCCCAAAAAGAAGCTTTTTTCAAACTTGAATTAATGACTTGGGTTCTGGAACCCCAAGGAACTATTGGTAATATTTGTCAAAAGTCACCACCAAATACTACTATTTTTCTACCAAAAGGTTCAAGTTGATTACCCATTATGTCCTTAAAACTTTGATTAACAGCTTCATAAGCTAACTTGTTAATCATTGGGGCTTCATTCCAAAGAATAATTGCAGCACTTCTAATTAGACCTGCTAATTCAGATTGCTTATGAATATTACAGGTAGATTTTTCTGTAAATACTAAAGAGATCTTAAATCTCGAATAAGCAGTTCTACTACCAACAATGAATAATGCTGCAATGCCAGAAGAAGCAATAGCTAAAGCAACATATCCTCTGCTTCAGATATATGCTAATAAAATATTATACAGATAGGTTTTTCCAGTTCCACTAGGCCCATCAATGAAAAATATTTTTTGATCTCCATTATAAAAAACAGAAATAATTATTGTATCAAAAATTAACTTTTGTTCTGGATTTAAAGTATCTATTTTTGATAAATAATCATCAAAATAAATCTGTTCATAATTTGTTTCTTTAAATAATAACTGATTTGTTGCCCTTTCTTGAGATTGTTCCAAAAAAGCCAAATTAAGAATTGGAAGTTCAGGAAAATCTGAAAGTGATTTTCTATTTTGAAATAAATATTTTTCAAGATCCAAAAGAACTTGGGTGATTATTCTTGGATCATTATAATCTAATGCAACACGTTTAAAGTTTGGATTGTATACAAAATTTTCTGATAAAGCAGGTAGATGAGTATTCCAAAGTTCTAAAACATTTGTAGGCCTGCAATATATTAAAATAGTTGCAAATAGTTGCCTTAGTTGTTTAGACATCTGATAAAGTGATACTTCTCTAAGACACAAATCCTACTCTTGGTTATTTTCCATTAAACCAAGTTGGATTGCAGCTATTTTAAATGTAGGATATACAATATTGTTAACAGTTCTCAAATGCTCAAAAGATGTTGGTTCTTTGACATGAGTTAAGAATAATCTGAGGCAATATCGTTTCTCATCTCTTGGATTAACCATATATATTTTAGTAATAGTTTTATCACCTCGTTGCTTTCTTGCTTTCCATTAACTATTGCTCCAAGTAAAATGTTTTGGAAAATTAGTGTATAAAAGATCACTTGCAAGTGGATTATCTGTACAAATTTTAAAAAATTTTGTCAACTTGGTATCTATCTTTTCATTCAATAAATTAGATATGCTTATTAAACTATTATATAATACCATATGTTGTTTTTCCAAGTGCACAGGTATGATGAGATTTTTCTTGAAGATTAAAATCGAATATTCTCTAGCAAGCTTCTGATGCAAAGACATATCTTGCATCTAAATAAGCTTTAATCTCATCAAAATTATTTTGATTATTCTGACAATTATTCTGATTATTATTCTCATTATTATTATTCTGATTATTTTGATTATCAGAATTATTATTAGAATTATTATCAGAATTATCTTCAACAGAAACAATCGCTCTATCCAAACCTTTGTAAATATATTTATAAAGATATTTTACTGATCTAATGCTAGAACATATCTCTACATTGATATAACAATTATACTTTAAACAAATGTTTGGATTATATGGAACTACCTATCTGTTATCAAGTCTATGGCCAGATTTTACAACTGAAAATCAGGAAATCTTCTACGATAAACAGGATATCTATTTCGATTAATAACAGTTGTATCGCTGAAATCACATGGATAATTTTTACTACATTTGCCATCTTTCATACATGGAGAAGACCAGTTTAAATATCCACAAGGTCTATATATCATGTTTTGAGTGACAATTTCATAAAGCCGAGGTTGTGTAAGTGGATTTGGAATCTCAGCAGAAATTAAATTGTCATAATCATCAGAAGATTGTGGTTTATCTTCTGGAGTAAGTATTATAAGTATATGGGCACATGGTAGGCCTCGTTTTTGAAATTCAATTACTTGAATATGAGTTACATTATATCCCAAACTACTTTTTTTATACAAATCATTAGTGATTTCTTTTAACTTTAATTTAAAGACCCTTGATGTAAGATCTGGTCTATCATTGTATTTCTGGCTATGTAAAAGCTCATTAGTTATCTCAGACCAAGTAGGATTACAGGTAACAGTTACAAAAAGATCTGGTTTGCCAAATTCTCTCACTGTAGCCATGGCATCTTGATATAACTGTTGCATATATCGTTTTGAACCTGTAAATGATAAAGGCAAAATAACTTTTCTTCCATCAACTTCATCATTATTAACAATATCCTCTAATCCTTTATAAAATTCAGCTCTTAAGTGAGTTTGATTTTTTCTATACCATCTCAAGTTATTTTGCTTCCATTTAGTATACTGATCAACAATATATTGTTGAAATAAATGTCCTGCAAGATGCAAAATACTATTACAATCTCGAATTTGCAATCTATAACATGCAAACTCTCTAATTGTGACATATCTTTCTTTGGTCTGAGAACTATTAAGATTATTAAAATTATTAGGATTTAATTGCAAAGATTCCTCTAATTCATTAGCATTGTTATTAGGTATAATATTTTGCAAAATACCAGTATGCCATCCATATTCACCTCTTGGAAAAAGAAGTGGGTACTGTAATGGATCATAGGCACCATGTAATTTTGATATATGACACAAAAAACTCTGTAGTGTAGTAAGAATAATATCTCTACCAGAGTCAACATCATCATTGTCATCAATAATTGCTGCAATTTCTGAAGCTGTTGGTGTGTTATAAGTTCTCATATCTTGACCATGTGTTGATGAAATTCTTAATCTCAAATTAGAATTATCTTGAACTTGCTATCTAGCACTTTGAAAAGTTTGGACAAAAGGATTAAGATGATTAAGTTTAGTTTGAAAAGATCTCATTAAATTTAAATTTAAATTTGGTGAGACTTGATTTCTTATTTCAAACTGAGTATCAAAATCATTATCATAAAAATAAATTTGAGAATATCTAGGCAATTCAGATACTGGTCTCAAAGAACCTTTACTATGATATACAGCTCTATAAATTTTAAAGACCCAAGGCTTATCTTCTTGTATCATACTATAATCCTGATTTACTCCTAAAGATATAAATTCAAAAGCAGAATTATAGAATTATATTTTTTGAACATATCTCTTATTAGTATTAATGTCCGATTCAGTTAATAACTGTAAAATAGCTGGTGGAGGAGGTTCAAGCAATGCTAATTGAATTTTGCTATTTTTGCAACAAAATCCTAATGTTTCAAATTTCCACTTTAAAGCTTGACAATAATTACATCAAATATTCATATTGTCAAGCTTATACTGCCATTCTAAAAGATCAAATCTATTTTCTCTTTCTATAGTAAAATTATCTAAACTATATTTTGTAATATTTCTAGATGAGGTTTCTTGTTGTGTTGTATTTGCTGCTCTTTGGTGTTGGTGTTGAATTCTATCAGTTTCTTGTCTTTGTTGTTGTTGCTATGGGGTTAATTGTTGTTGATACTCTTGTTGTCTAATTCTATTAGATTCTCTTCTTTGCAAGTTTGGTAATAGATCAAAAGAAGTTGATTCATTAAAGAATTCAGCAAGTGTTGTTGAAATAAAAGATTGAGAGCCACCAGATGCTGATACTGATTCCAAACTTGCTATTGCTGGAGTTGTTGCTGAGGGTGTTGCTGGTTGTTGTCGAGGTTGTTGCTAAGATAATTGCTGGGATTGTTGTTGAAGTTGTTGCCAAAGTTGTTGCCAATAGTGTTGTTGAAGTTGATATTGCAGATGTAGTAGTAGATGATGGAACTATATAACCTGGATTATCTCTATACCATTTAGTAGCAGCTTTGCGTCTAGCTTTTAATCTTCTGTATTTAACTGGTTCTTCTTCTGAGGGATCATTGGGCAATGGATATGCATATTGTGGAAAATTTGTAATATAGTTGGTGGATATGTACGTTTACATGGCATATAAATCTAAAAAAAAAAGTAAATATAATATATAAAAAATAAAAAATAAAATTTAAGATTAGTAAATTTAATTAATATATATGCTAGCAAATCGCCACTTTGCTATTCACAGTAACAGCACTACATATATATTAATCAAGAAATTTATAAAAAAAAAAATCAACATATATAATAGCAAATCGCCACTTTGCTATTCACAGTATCAGCACTATATATATATTAATAAAGAAATCTATAACTAAAATATAAAAAAATAAAAAAATCAAAGAGGTGTGGCGACTTAGTGTAGTGGTCTAGTCGTCACTCTCTCCAAGTGGCAGGTCTAGAATTCAAATCCCACGGACGACGAATTTTGAAAAATAGCCTGTGTTACAGTTTACAGTTGTCGATTATTGGTTGGATCTAGAAATCTGTAATCTCAGTCATACCATCTAGTTATGGGAGCTTTGGTGCAATAAATCCGAGGAACCGGAATAACCGAAAACCCATTTGGCAAGTTCCGTAGTAGTGATCTATGACAGTACTACAGGAGGGCTGAATTCGAACTGGGGCCCGAGATCAGAGAACCGAGCGACCAGGTCCTAATGGCGAAGGACACACCAGCCAAACCGCTGGGTTGTCGCACCGGAGGAAAAAGGTATACGCTACGAAAGTATGGACCAAGGGGAGGGTGTCCTTCAGGTACCTAAAGCCTGAGCAGACCAACCCTTCAGGGTTGCTGGCTGAAAGTAAGGGAGGGACCGGTAAAGAATCCGGGTAAGAAAACGGTCTAAATGTGGGGTACTGGGATTGCTAGAAACCAAAACAAGGGCAAGGAGTACGTAATGGGCGCCTAATTAGGAAGGTTGGTGCTTGAGAAACGTCTGTAGAATGGCAGCACCCCAAAAGGTGGCATGAGATACGAATACGGAACGGCAGGTCAATATGTACTAATTAGGAAGAAGTTATAGGAACAAGCATGTGAATACATGTGTGGGACATATACCGCTGTGTTAGGTTTACCTCGAGGATAGTTAAGTGTTCTAAGGTAGGGTGCGAAATCCATATTGGGTGATACCAAAATCTAGCATATGAATAGTGAGGAAACCCATAGGGTTAGAGGGCTGATGAAGGTAGTTAGAACCAGATGGTTTAAATGAGTACCCCCTAGTTGGGGTGCAGGTATGGCTGATAGTGTAGAACCTTCGGGCAGACTACTTAAATAGGCACTCAAAAGGTGCACATGTGGCTTGATGTACAATTGTTGTAATTATATATAAAACTTCGTCTATACTTTAATAAAAAGTTCCCCAGACTAAAGAGGTCACCTTAATACCAAAAAAAATAAAAATAAAAATAAAATAAAAAAAATAAAAATAAAAATAAAATAAAAAAAATAATAAAAAAAATAAAACACAACAAAGAGAAAAAATGGAGTCTTTATATAATGTTTTGTTCAATCCTGAAAAGGAAACTCAATTTGATTTTAACAGAAAGACAAATACTAACACCAATGATACCTTTACATTTGATTGGTGTTCATATGAAAGAGTAATGGAAATGATTCTATCTGATGAAGAAATAGATGATGAATTAATTGAAAGTAACAAATCATTCGAGAGTAATGATAACGAGACAGAAATAATTGAGAAGGAGCATAACATGCTACTTCCTTTTGAGATTGAGTGTTCTACAAAATTTACAAATTGTGTTGTTATTGATAATGAAATTAGCAATAAGTCAACTAAAATTCAAAAATGCAACAGTGTGGGGGTTCGAAGTGTAAATCAACTATCAGACACGTGTGAGGTTAACTCTCAAACTGTAAAAGAAGTTGATAATGAGGTCTTATAGCTAGGTATTTGTATACGGCATTACAATTATGACCTAAAATATTTACACCTGGGTGTAAGAGACAAACTATCTACAGAAGAAAGTATAATTACATCACGTCGCTGTCTTCTTTGTAACAAAATAAAATATTTTTTTACAAGAGGTAGAACATGTTTATTCTCACATATTCGAAAAGTTTGTGGATGTATTATCCAAGTTCCATGCCATGGATTATACAATTGTCTAGCAATTACTAATTATGAAGGTCTGTCAACTGAACCATTAGAAAATGAAAAACCTTGATTTATTTGTACAGACTGCTTCATTACACACAGAGGCCACTTGCATGTTCGGCCAGAGATAAGAAAAAAACTGTTACATGTTTAGACCGAGAAGAACATAATACAGATATTACACTTGCCTTGAAGCTATTCAATAAATAAATTGAACAGGTTTCTGAATCAAATAATAGTTTTTTAAAAGTTAATCTGTTAAAAGAACTCGTCAAAGTGTTTAGCAACATCACACCTAATACTCTTGAGAATACTGTCGTTATACCTTCCACTATTTATTCAGAGTCTATAGTGCCTAGTTTTTTTTTAATTAAAACAGCATTTGCTATTAAAAAAGTTGATATTAGTGAAAAGAAGCAAGCAACACAATTAAAATCTACTACATGCAACGAATTTGGAAAAACATTTGCTCATTCTGTATTACAAGAATGATTGGAACTCAAACAAAGATTACCTTTACTTGAAGAGCTCAATTCACTAGATGAATATCATGATGCTATGCTATCATCTCTTGTAAACTTCTTTTTTGGCCTTATTTCAACTCTAATAGAAAATAAAAATAAGCTATTGGCTAGAAAATGAAAAGAACGAGGCTTGCCACTACCGCAATTAGATGAAAAAAAAATCAAAATACATTCTTTTTTTTCTCTTCAGTGCTACTTACTATTGCCTTTCCTAATTGGAAAATTTGGTTTACCCATGTGCTTTCTTCTTTTTGCCAAAGGCCAAGAATGATTGAATATTTGTATAAAATTCTTCATGCTATTCAGGTTGTAGTACATGTTAGAGACCATGAAGCAAGTATTCAAAAAAAATGGATGTTAGCTACAAATCCTCGTTCACGACTTCTTGACCTAAATACAAATCTGAATGTTTTAAATCTTGCAGTCATAGATAATATTGATATGAAAGACAAGATACTTCAATATAGTAATATTTACAAAGTAGTTCGTGCTACTGCACATACAACATTGCGCATTGTTTTTAGTTTGAGAATCCAGAGCCTCCCAACTTTGAACAATTTGAAATTCAAGATCTTTTTGGTATAAGCCCTATAATGAAAGCATGGAATATAAAAATAGATGAGATTTTTAGTCGATTAGTTAATCAAGAACAAACATTTGGTATTGAACAAATCAATACAGCTCTTAAAGAAAATGTTGAATCGGTATCATTTTCAACACCACCAAATGTTGTAATTCTTGAAGCTAGAGAAGCACCAAGCAAAAATGAGAATGTTCATCAAGCCATAGATATGTATATAGAAGATTTTGGGTATACAGAAAATGGTGTATTAAATTTGGTATGTGATGAAGCAATATATTGTTGTATGAGAAACTACAAAAATGAAGAGCAAGAAGTGTGTAGCATTTTAGAACAATGGCACACAAGTAAGACAATGTGCAGTGCATTAATTGTCGCTTTTTCAGAATATGGGCTTTTTGGGCTTGCTGCGCAACTTGGTTGAGAAAAATGATCAACATTCCGGGTATTAGAACTTATTTGGGTATATGTACAAGAAAATAACATTTCTGCAGAAGACAATAACTTATTAAAAGTTTGGTATAACTTTTACCGGTGGGCAGAATATTTAAAATTGCACAAACTTGGAATTCGCATAGCAAATTTTGACTTGCAAATGCATAGTTTAATGGCATTTGCTCCTTTATTTCCAGTAACAAAAAGAGTAAGATATACTGAGTCTGTAGCACGATTTTTAACAGATCTCCAACGCAAACCACAGTTACTTCAAGATCTTTGGCAGCGTCTTCAATAAATATAACTCTAGAAGAGAGTTCTTATACTCATAATGAAGCTTTAGAAACACTTGTAAGATATATAAAAGAAAATATGATTGAACATAAAGCTGATTTAGAAAATCTAAACCAAAATATTAAATCAACACAAGCAGAAGATGAACAACTTAACTTCTTAATTTCTAAGTTCACTGAAGATCGGTTAGTAAGCAAGAATCCACGAGTTGTTAAGGATCGGCAAAAAGTTCTCTGGAAATTGATTAATGAACTTAAAGCAGGATTAAGTAACCCACAGCCAAAATCATATATATTAATTATAGAAACAACACAGTTGACAACAGCTGGCTATCAATGAATGTTTCACTGTTACCAATCAGGAATTGACAAAATGAATGAGGTTGCTGCACAAATTAATCGTAATGCAGCTGTTAAAGTAAAAATGAAACATGATAAACTGGATCTAATACCTATGAAAGTAGCAAAAAAAAATAAAAAAAATGTTAACCAAACAGAAACAATGGATGTAGAAGAAATAGACAATAGTTTTATTCATACTTCAGAATTACATGGCATGGATGTTGATGAAATAGACCAAGACTCATACTCAGCATCATTGTCTAAAACTAATCTGCCTTCTGAAACTAACCTGTCTTCTGAAACTAATTCACCTTCTGAAACTAATTCATCTTCTGTATCCAGGCCTCAAAAATTATATTCAGTACACAAAACTGAACCTGAAGAAAAAAACATCTTGAACCAACTTGAGAGATATGGAAGCTCTTCTTTTTTGTCTGAAGAGTTTGTCGATAAGCTAGTGAAAGAGTTATCACTATATAACTATTAGACGTCAAAGCGAATTCAAGATCGGTGGTATAACTGATATAAAAGATCAAAATAAATTACTTTAAATTTATAAATTATATAATGTTAAAACAAAAAATATTAATAAAAAGAACAATTACCTAAACATGTTTATAAATTTGCAATATAATTTTTACTACAAAAAAAAAAAAAACTTATTAGCAAAGATTACAATCTATATAGTATAAAACAGTTTTTCTTGATTTTCTGTATAATGGTTCTAATATAACAACTCTTTGCAAATGCATTTTACTAAAAGCTCTTGCTCATAAACATCTAACAAGCTATTTTTATGTTAAGATCTTGAAAACTTTAAAAGAATTATGTGAAAGAAGGCAAAATAATTGTTCATCTTCAAAGAAGTCGCACATTACCGGGTGATGGTAGGTTTTCACATACAGTCAGACCTCATTATAGTCACTTTCAATATAGTCACTACCCTGTTATAATTACACTATTTTTTTAATCTAGCCATTATAAAACATATAAATTTTAACCTTTATATAGTCAACTTTTTATAATCACTAAAATTTTGTTTCCCAACCTGGTAATTATATCGAGGTCTGACTGTACTTTATACCATTTGATTCGTTGAAGCCCTAGCAACCTATTTGTTTTAAAGAAGTTATTTGTTATGACTAAGACTTTGAGAGAAAATTTAAAAAACGTGATTTTGTCGATTTGTGTAATTTATGAAAATCATATAATAAAAAATCAAATATGATATTTTGATTGACTGTTATATACATATTATAATAAGGACTTAATTAGACATCGCATGCTGCGATGTGCTTATACATCGCCTTTTAACAATTGACCAATTAAATTTGAAGATCAGGTGTAACATGCAAATTAATTTTGTGTAACAAAAATAAAGAAATTTTTAAAATTTTGAAATTTTTCAAAATGCCATCTATGAAACTGCCTTTCGAGCTCTAACAAAAAAAATTTCTCACAAAATTTTGGTATATAATACACTCTACTCTAACCGCTAACTACTAACCCTAACTCTAACCCTAACCCAATCTAGTATTAATTTTTTGGTATATATAAATTTGTTGTTACACAGATCTACAAATTATAATTTAAATATATATGCGATAAATTAGCACATCGCATAGTGCGATATATATATTTTTCCTTATAATAAAACCTTATTTATTTATATATATTCACTATTTAAAGCACATAATTCACTTTTAACTAAAACCCAATTCTATTTTTAGTTCTAACTTTATTTCTAACTATGATTCTATTTTTTTGTCCTAACTCTAAACTAAACCTTATTTCTGACCAAATACTTACCTGATTCTTTACTCAAAACCTAATTCATTATTACTTGCTTAGTATATATCATTTATATTAATAATTTCATTCTGTAAATAAAAAGAAACATTTTTTAATCATTGAAATTAAAAGCAACAAATCAAGTTCACAAATCAAAAACATAAATACTTATTGTAATCTTTGATAATTTCATTCGCATTAATCAGTTTACTGTATTTAGCACATGAAATATAATTGAACTGCACATTATTTTGAATATGCCATGTGCATTATTTCAAAATAAGAGAAGGTTTTCTCAATTCAATACAGTCAGCCTTCAATAAATGCACTTTACAGAAATCTATGTTTTTTGCTAAATATGTTTACAATATATTTATTATGTATTAACAATACTATTATTATATAATCTAAAATAGTATATAACAAATATACTTTGAATATATATTAATCATATAATAATTACCTTTTTGTTCTTTCTACTAACTCTCTTGTAACTTTTACTAATAATATACTTGTTATATAAATAAAATATAATTTTATATATAAAATAATCTGTTATTAATCTAATAATAATAATAATAACAGAATAAAATAAAACATATCAGTGGGTTTTCGGAATTGGGTTTACTTGAGTTGTAAACGAACCCGTATGTGTATAAAAACAATTTAATGAGTAATTAACAATAACAAATACAAAATTAAAATTAAAATCTGTTTTGTAAGTGATATTGTTAATTACTCTTTAAATTATTTTTATATACACACGGGTTTGTTTTACAAACCCCATATAAACCCAATTCTGAAAATGCACCAATATGAGAATTCCAATATTTTAATAATATAATAGTTCTGTAATAAATATATTTTTCACCCCCGTGATTGTGTAAGTCAATAATTCACCCAGGCAAGGTTGGCAATAGATATACTCCATTGAGAAAATTACCAATGGAGCGAATGGAGCCCAATGGAGCCAATGGAGTAAATGGAGCTAATGATACTAATGTTGAATCTAATAGAGCCAGTAGAGAACCCAGTGGAGACAATGGCTCCAATAGAAATATCTAACAAAGCTGATGAAGAATAGGGTTCTAATCTCCAGCCTTATATACCAATAGTTCGACCTGATGATAAACAGGTCAAATAGATCAATGTTAATGAAATTGGTTGGCTTCCATTGGCTCTATTCAGAAATTATTCTCAATGGAGCAATAGAGCAATGTCAATGGAGTTGTTCTCTATTCGTCCCAATAGATAAATGTGCCAACTCTGCACTCGGGTGATGAACAAATTATTTATAATATTAATAAGTTTCTTACAAGAGAGTTAACAGAGCTTATTAAAACTTTTATTATATGTTAGATATATGACGTTTATATTTTTAAAAAATCAAGGTTTCTGTAAAGCATGTTGGGTAAAAGTACATATATAGAAAATAACCTACATATAATATTAAATAATTATATTAGACTGATCAAATTACATGCACTTATAAAGTGTTTACAACAATAAATTATGTGCTATATTATGATACGCATTAATTCGGGATGCCCATGAAGCTAATTCAAGACTATATAAGCTATTTTGAAGAACCTGATTTTCAAATAATACCCACGAACATTATCTATAAATTCTTGTAATAAGCGAACTAGATTTTTGAGAAACCCAAACTAATTAATATAAATCATAGTTTGCACTACAATAATTTACAGCTAAATTATCTCACCTAAAATAAAAAGATGCCAGCGTTCACAATTTGATGAAAGTCAGTGTGACACATAAACTAACACTTTTGCAAAGTGTACCCGCTGGCACTTTTTTTCTTTCTGATCTAAAAATAGCTATATAACGTTCCTGCAAAGTACATACAATGCTTTTCCTCTTTCTGATCTAAGCTTTTTACAGGTAAAGCATGAAAAATTCAGCGTGGTGTTCTTGAAAAGTGTAATAACTAATTATTTTTCTTCACCCAATCCAAAATTATTAAAGAAATAGAAAATGTCAGTATAAAGTTCTTGCAGATTTCATTAAAAACACCAACAGCACAAACAATGAATCTAAACTAACCTATGGACGAATTCATGTTCAGGACAGAGCTACGTCCAAAGTAATACCGAAAATGACACCTACACAATGACGTGAAATTACCCAAACAACGAAATCCATACTCGCAATGACATCTACATCACGAAGTATAACCAAACACTTGGCAAGTACTTGGCAAGTACTTGATAAGTACTTGTTTCAAGTACTCACTAAATATAAGGTATGTTGAAATTTGTTTAATAAGTATTTATAATAAGTACTTAATAAATATTTAACAAGTATTTAATAAGCACTTATAATAA
>CAJVPY010000230.1:0-31217 GCA_910591965.1 Dentiscutata erythropus | reverse complement strand
TTCTTTAAGCGAAGTTTTCTTCGTTTTCTAGTATTAAATGATATAAATGTTATGTAATTTGATTGGTTAATTATCACGGGCAATCACGGGTAGATCGCCAAAAATTAACCAATCATATGAATGTCCTCCTATGATGCAAGAGGTGCATAAAAATATACAAGGAGTTAATTGATTACTTTAAAACTTGTAATTGTTCTAGAGAAAGGGAAAAAAAAAAAAAGAAGAACCCTATTGAGCTCTTTTCTGTCAGCTCCTTTATAGTAAAGATTTTTATAATTATTTTAGTATACATATTTGTATGCTAAAATGTATAGTTTAATATGTTGTGTAACAATAAATTTGATTTTGAAATTATCAAGCCAATTTTAAAAATTATTTTAACCAATCATATTGTTAATTAAAGTGAGTCACTTATTTGATCTAAAGAACACAGTATATAAAAAAACAAAAAATTAAAAAACTTTAGCTCAAGGTTCTTCCTAACTACTTGATATTTAAAACTTTAGCTCAAGGTTCTTCTCTAACTACTTGACATTTAAACTTGTAATTTTGCAAAAAAATTCAAAAAATCTAAAAAATATAAATCCCATATCTAAAATTATTTTTTATATTTACTTTTTTGCCAAATTTTACATATAAATTGGCATTTGATCTATAAGTAATTATTTATCGTCACACCAAAAACGCGGTAATTTTTCGAAATAATTTTTGAAATTTCAATCAATATGATTGAAATTTCAAAAACTTCTGTTTTTCAGGGACTTGGAAAATTTGGATTTATTTATATAAATTTTAAATCTTATAAATAAAATCCAAGTTTTTACGGGTCCCTGGTTTCAAAAAAAGTAATTTCGAAAATTGCGTCCCCGCATCACACCCGGTGTACATGAAATGATTTGGAATCACAGTCTGCCACGATCCTTTTTTCTCAAAGTTTAGCGTAACCTCCGTTATATTAGCGAAGTTTCCTTCATTCTCTTTCGTTGTTTCAGTGGCATCTGTTCTAAACTTCTGCATGTTTTCTTTGCATTTTTCAATGGCATACTTTCCTTTATTTTAGTGGCGATTTTTTCGTCGGTTTGTAATCTTAGCAGTATTTTCTTCGTAACATTACTGTTGTTTTTGTGGTTAATTTTTCATGATTCATGTACTATTAATAATAAAAAAACAAATATTTTAATAAAATTATTAAAGAAAATTTTTTTTATTAAAATGTTTTTATTAAAGGTTCTATATAGAAAAATATAGCTTTTCTTGAACTCGGAAAAAAAGCTAAACACTAATTAGTCAAGCCACCCTGATTTAGGATAAAATTGTAAAGAGCTCTCCCTCTTTGATAAAAATTTTTTTTTCAAGATTTAGTCGATCCAAATCCACCAAACCTATAATTATGCAAGGCATAAATCAGTACTGATGGACAAATATTGAATGTTAATTCGACTACTCTACCGTACCCCATTAATTTTGCCATTTCTGGATCGATATCATCTTCGACATCTTCCTCTTTATCGTTTTTTCTTGATTCGCTCTTCTTTTTAGCTTTTTTACGTTCTTTTTTTCTTCGTTTCTCTTCTTCTTCCTGTTTTTGAGCCTTTTCTATCTGTGCATCAAGGTCTGAAATAAAAAGTTTACTAATGTTGTAAATTATCGGTCATAAATCCGTGATTGGAATACAAACCATATATTTGTTGTTCTTCTTCCTTTTTCTTTTTCAAATGTTCGAACTTTGCTTTGATTTGATCTATGGTGCTACGCTCGACTTTCATTGACATTCCAAGGGCTCGTTGATCTAAAAATTAGATAATTTATCTTCCTTTAGCCCCAATTTAGAAAAAAAAAGAATCTAACTTTGTAAGAGGCTTACGTTTCTTTCCGTTAATATGGTCCAAATAATTTACACTGTCTTTGACAACACAGTCACATTCTTTACAATAAAAGCCTGGCTGTTTTGAAGCAATACTAGTCGATTGTACAACCTGTGTTTTATTTAGATTTGCATCTAGAATGACTCTCTCAGTACGAGCTCTTAGCAAATCTCGCGGAGGCTCGTCTATTGAACTTTCAGAATATTTTGGTTTTATTCCTTTACGTTTTCGGTCTTCGTCTTCTTGTTGCTCGCGCTCTTGACGTGCTCGTTCACGTGCGCGACGTTCGAATTCTTCTTTGTCCCAAGTACGACGGAAGCTAGTGTCATGCTTTTTAAAAAGTCAAAAGTTAAAAGGCTTTCATAATAGTCGTTTAACATTTGTCCATACAACATACCGCCGTTTTTTCATACACCACTCTCTTTGATTCTGCCATCCCTCTAACTTTGTCTCTTAGGTATTTATTTAGAGAAGAGTACCACTTATATAGAAGAAAAGGAAATGAAGCAATGGCATATTTATACTTTTTGTTGTTGTACATCATTTCCGTTTTTATTATTTCAATTATGCGTGGTGATAACTTGGACGAGTGATCGGGTTTATAAAATCACATTCGCTTACTGTCGATGCGTTCTGAGACCTTCACACTTCCTCAGTCTCTTCAAAGAATTTATGAGCTAGTTGTTGCTTCCTTGATAGAGATTCTGAGGAGCCACATACAACCATAAATCTCATAATTTTATTAATTATTTTTGCTAAATAATATATAAAAAATACTTTGTTATTATGGCTAATCAAGAGATAAGCAGACCGTACGCATCTAGCCCGCAAGAATGGAAGCCCCTTCAGGAGATAGTTGCTTCTGTCAATTGTGACTCTCGAGATAAACTTATTGCCTTTATACACAAAATAACGTAAGTTTTAAAAACTTTATATATTATCTTTTTCTTTATATTAATACAAATCAATTTATTTGCCACTGCAGGCAAATCGAGTCAGGAGACGGCGATCGAAGAAAATCATTCATGTTGAATTATTTAATACCACAACGCCAACAATTTCTCAAGCTTCAGTCGCTTGTTAAATGGTCTGAGCATGCCGATATTATTAAAAACTGCGAAGTAAATTGCGCTATGTTTTTAATTAGCTTATTTATAACTTTATAAGTTTCATACTTATTATTACTTGGCGGCAATTGAGATTAATACTTAATAATTATTCCTTTTCGTATAGTCTTATCATCAGGCAGTTCAAAATCAGCAACGAAGAATTAATATTGTGGAGCAAAACCTTGAAGTTCACGCAAATTTCATGCCAAGTACGAGGTATTGACCTAAATAGACGGATATTTTTTATATTATGAAATTTAGTAATGATACTATTCAATTCGTGGAATATTTTGTCATTATAGATGTTTAATTTGTTGATATTTTATATATTTGCTTAAATTTTTTAGTGTACGCTCTCCAGATATAATTACAGCTATCGATGTACTTACTACAGGAAGATACCAAAGGTTTCCAAAGGCTATTGAGGTACTTGAATTTATAAATTTATTCTATTCTAGAAATTAATTTAAGAATTTTGAATTTATAAAAATAAATCTATAAAGGAGTACCTTGCTCCGAAGCCCTTGACAGACAATGAGGTCAAAAAAGCCCTAGAGGAACTGAATAGTGTAATTGAATTACGAATGTTAACTGAAGAAGTGGTTCCTCCAGCTATGAGAAAATATCATGTGGATAATGGAAGGATAACATTTTTTGTCGAAAAAGAATTTAAAGTACGTGATTGGATTTAAAAGTTCTTTTTCAATAATAAAATTAATTCAAAATGAGTTAATTTTTATTTGATAATTACGAATAAACAGGTGGTGTTGACATTACTTGATCAAAAACCAAATTTCCCTTGGCATATAGTAGACCTTAAATTTCTAATCCAATCTGCTACTGATAGGCTCTATAGTGGTAATTATAAGCCTTATAATTCTGAATATAATTAATTTTGTAATAAATTATAAATTAAATTTTTGAATCGCTATAGATATTGATTTATCTTTGCATGAAGTACAAACCAACTTTGTTATTCAAAACGCTCAAATTAGACTATATCCAAAAAATCCACCACTGCCGGAGCTGCCTTTATCGAGAGTTCCAGGAAATACGGAGCAATCTACATTAAAGCCCGCGAGACCCCTTCCCTTAATGGAATTATATGATTTTTTACACACATTCTGTTTAGATATGCAGCTTGATATACTTTATCAGCAGGTAAACCTGATTTACAGTTATTTACTTATAAGCTTAAATTCATTTCATATATCATATAAATAATTATTTGACTTCGTAGGCGTATCGTTTGGCAGGGACAAGATGGGCAAACAACTTATTTTTGGAAACGGATGGAACCCACCTTGAAGAGCCACGTACTTTTCTTAGGGTTTATTATTGGAGGCTAGTAATGTTCAAATAATCATATTATTATGTATTATATATTTTATAAATAAAGTCATTAATCTCTTCATTACTTTTAGAAGTGTGAAGTCTAGTTCTAATTTAGGTACATAAACGAAATACATATATCATTGGAAAAAAATTAAAGATTAACTCTAATATAATTTATTTTAATATAAACAGCACAGAACCAAACTGCTCGACGAGTTAAAAGCGACGCAATTGAAATAACGATTGCAGAAAATATAACGAAGCGTTCCTTAATACATTCGTCAAGATCAATGCTTTCAAAGTCACATTGGTTAACTGATACTTCGCGTATCAAACCCGGCGTCTTGAACGACGGGCGTGGGTTAAATTATCCACATAAATTCTTGCAAGCTCGTTGGACCGGTTTAGCGGATGAAAACGCTGAGTGGACAGTTTTGGATTGGGAATTTGTGAGTTCATTTAATTTACTGTTTATTTGTTCGGCACATCAATAATTCGTATCAAAAATCTTTGTTTAACTTGCTCTAACAAGCCTTGTTGGTTCATATGAAACTTAATATTTATTGGCTTTATTTGACCATCAGGATCCGACCAATTTGAGTTTTGAACATCTTTTACTATCTGTTGCACAAAAACATGCTGAATCGGTTATTTTGGGTTTTAAAAATGCATTATCATCGCTTGAACTTGCTAAGAGTGTGTTCTCAGAGGAGGATTTAGAAATTATAGAAGGTTGTCAAGGTTGGTACATTTTATCACATATTGACGTGAATTCATATATTTATACAAAATATTTTTATATATTTCTGATCTCATTCTTTTGAATAATGAAGAATTTCCTGATGATTTTATCTCCGATGATTCACCAATTTCTGACAATGTTGCAAAGAGATTCTTGAAGATCTCGTCATTGCGTGTATGGCTTTTTGGAGATAGATATGTTACTATCAGTATAGATATTAGGAGTGGCAGAATTATAATTGAAGAAAACAATAAAATTGATGACGAAGGTGAGCTCGTTTTTCAATAGCATGAACTTAGTATTACTAAATTTGTCGGCAATTATTTTTTAATGTTTTTAATTGGATTTAGAATTTATTAGAATGTGTGAAGATAAAATCAGCTCTGCACCAAGTGACGATAACTTTGTTCATACACTTTGTTACCTAAAATTCAGATCCAGAATTGACCAAATTGAGAAGGCAGCTAAATATTTGCAGTTTGATATACATCGTGATCTGATATTACGTAAGGAAGATCTTGATCAACTGCGCACAAAACAACTCGCGTATTTTCGCTTCCCACAATATGATGATCACTTTCTAATCTGTGGGATTATGAATGATGGTAGTTTGCATTACTGGTTAACCACTCTGAGGTACTTATAAATTAGTAATCGTGTATATGCTTATGCTTTGTTAACTGGGCTCTTGCAATTTTTTAGCCGAGAACCACCAGTCAAAAGATACATATTGGTAAAGGATGCAAAAGATCCTACTCATAAACTGTCGTCTATTGAACAAATATACCTAGAAGAAAAAAATAGGTTTACAGATAAAACAAGTTTAGAATTACAAGAAAAACAAGCTGTGAATGACGGAACCCATTGTGGGAAGCGGAGTTTTGAAGAAATTGGTGTTAAAGCAGAAGATTCATCATCGAGAAAAAGAAAGCTCGTGAGAGCTAGTGCCGGGTAGGTTATCTTTTAAATAGTTTTGTCCGGTGAAAATGACAACGTTATTAAATCTAATTTATAAACTTTCATATAGGCTTGAATATGAAATCGTACACCTTGCCAGGATTTCTGCTCTTTGTCGGTAAGTTAAGATTTTGTTTTATTTCATTTAGGTTTATACGCCAATCTCATTTGACACAATTATAATTTCATGCCGTGAAGTGCTCGTATATCTTACCTTAGAATGAAAAAACAGATCAAGTTGCATGACTTGTCATTTACTACTATACAGCCTGAAAAATCTCTCGAGTTTATCGATCCTGATTCTTCCATATCTTTAACTTCGTCTATACCAGTTTTGAAAATGGATGGAAAATCATTATTAGCCAAAATGCCAATAGCAATGGATAAGGCTTTGAATATTTTTGGGGACATTTATATTCGATTCGTTGGCTCTCGTTTATTAACAACTACAACGTGTTCGGTATTTATTAGTGACAATTTCGTTATTCTGTTATTTGGTGACTATTTATTTAAGTGATGCCAAATTAAACTTATCACCTTATCTGATTTGGTTCCTAAAACCTTCTTTGGCGTCACCCATTTATTATTTATTTATTAATTTACTCACTTGTATAGGTAATAATGACAACACGTATAAAACCAAATAGCTTGCCAACAATAAATAATGCCGATTTATTAGGTTTGTATATAACATAACTTTTTAATAAAGATAAATAGTATTATAATGTTTCATCCTTTGGCAATAGCACATTAAATTGTATTATAGGCTTATTCTTAGCTATTAAACATGGAAATAATGCTATTAACATAAGCTGGTTATTTCTTAAAATATAGATCTCAACTTGATATTTTTATTTTTAATATATTAGACAACATTAGATACGATCCCATCTCTCAAGTTATATCTTTTAAATACGATGCTGAAGACACCTATATTAAAAACTTCCTTAGGGATTGGATAAATATAGTAATGATTTGTCAAGCTGCCTCTCAAGGTAATTGATTTGTTATCCGTAAGTTTACTAGGCAAATTTACTGAATATCTCCTTTTATATATAAAGTAAGCTCACCTACGTGGGCAGATACCACCATCAAAGTCGCACCCTTTAACTTTCAGACCGTTAAAGTCATATATTCACAGGTTGGATTTCGGGAAATCAAACTTTATATAGTTGCTCCACTTAAATATCACAAGAGTTATATTTCTCATGATATCACAATTTGATTAATCGTATTGAGTCGTTGATACCATGTGATGCGATATTTAGATGGTGTGGACTATTCAAAATTTAGTTTTATATTTGGGTTTAGATATGTTTAACAAATATCAAATCGATTGTTCATTATTTTTAGGACTTATTTTTTGACATTAGCTGTAAGTCTGACCGATATTCGTTACAATTCGGTACTACTAGTACAACAAAGAGTCGGAATCCACATCAACGGATAAGTACATATCTTCAAAATACTTTGAATTATGAATGTAACATCGGATCTTTAATCTCTGTAAGTTTGCATATCAAAAATCATTTGTATGCTTAAATGTCCTATTAAAATTTTTATTATTACTTTTAAGATATTGACACGGACGACTCCTTTGTTTTCTGCTTTGGATGCGCTTGAAAAGGATAATGGAGGAAAGCGTGTTTTAAATATCATTCCTCGATCATCTGATCATATTCGTTTAATATGGTCACAACGGTAATGTCAGTTAAAATGGATATATATATTTTTATGTACTATATTAATAAATTTTGTGATTTCCAGGATGTTACCTTCCTTCACATCAGAACAATTTTCAAAGTACGGATTGGATATTGAAGTGAGAGAAGAAAACAAAATTTTTATATACGATACATCTCTGGATTCTCGAATTACTTCTTTAAAACGAATACCGCTATGGGAGAAGTTTTTTGAGTCAGTCACGTCTGGTGACATAAAAAATGATAACATTTCTATAAATGATTTTATCCCTTTATCAGAAGGTTTCGTTATTCCCATTAGTGATACGCATAAGATATTAGAATGGTTAGATAAACACATTCGTCAAGCATAAATACGTATATTACATATATTGGCTTCTCGTTGTGCTCGAGAATGTAAATAATTTCCCGCTTTGTATATATAAATATGCATCAAAATTTTTTAATACTAAATAAACGGCACAACACTGACCTAGAGTTTGGAACCGGGTTTAAGTATTTTAAATCCGGATTTATTTAAAAAAATTGATATTTTAGTCCTGCTAAGGATTGAACTGATGGAAGGGATTATTAACTGGCCGATAGGGTTTTACAGATACCAGACACAGGCTAAAGTTACTCGCCAGAACTGTACGATTTGATTTTTAAAATTTAATAATAAATAAAAACTGCAATTTTTTCGTGCATCAATTTATTTGAACTTCATTTTATCGTTACATGCCTGTAGAATTAAAATAAAAAATTTCATTGAAGGTGGTAGTCAAGATATCTTCGTTTGAATTTTAACACTGTCAAATTTGAATGAATCGACAGCAAATTTGACGACAACCATCTGATTTTATGTTTTTATCAGTTTTAAGAATGTACATAGGGTTACACGAACTGATGTACAGTACTTTTGTACTTATGGAGAGTTAACTGTATATTAAATTAAACCCGCTTTAGCATTATAGTTCTCTCTAAAAATTAGATGATATATAAGGGAAGCACCGCTTATTACGTAATTTTAAGAGGGAAAGTCCATCACCTTCTACGTATACGTCGCATATGAATATTATTATTGGCTGCTAATTTGATCATCTAGAAGGGTCTGGCCTTCTAATAAAAAGAAATTACGTAATCCCCTAAATAGTCTTCGCTTCAACAACAATTAGTTGTGGTTGAACCAGTTTGTTTAGTTGTTTTAGAATTTTCATAGTCGATTAATTGGTTGTCAATTACAGAACTAGTTGGTTTCTCAACTAACGCTATATCTGTAAATTCAAGATCGTATATCACATGATACCGCACTAACGTTAATTATTTTAATTGGTTTTAAATCACATGAGGTCTCCGCTATCTGTCCTATCCAAATTCGAGTGTATAAAGTCAGCATATTTTTATTGTGAAAAGTCGCGTTTATCAACATAACCCAATTATTTGAAATGAGTATTGTCAATATTACTAACATCCGAGTTCTCAATAATCCAACTCTTTTTACCGAAGACTATCAATTTGAAATTACTTTTGAATGCATTTCTCCACTACCAGACGGTAAGTTTCTAGAAAGCTCGACCGGCTCACCTTATCTTACGAATATCAAGAATCGGATTCTGTTCATAATTCCTTAGAAGAACTATTTAATGATACTACACATGAAATTAATAAAAATCCAAGTTAACATGTTGGTTTGAATTAATAATAGACTTAGAATGGAAAATTATCTACGTCGGCTCCTCAGAAAGTGACCAATATGATCAAGTTCTTGATTGCATTATGGTAGGACCCGTTCCATCCGGAATTAATCAGTTTATATTCCAGGTATTGATTATTTATTGCTGGAATACTTCTATGTATCTTTTGGGATTGAAATTTAAAATTTATTTAATTTTTATAGGCACCTGCGCCAAATCCTGATCGGATACCGCAAAGCGAAATCTTGGACGTTACTGTTATTATCATTACATGTTCTTATAATGATCAAGAATTTGTTCGTGTTGGGTACTACGTAAATAATGAGTACATTGAAGAAGAACTTCGGGAGAATCCACCAGAGAGAGTTGTACTAGATAAGTTATATAGAAATATTTTAGCTGATAAGCCCAGGGTAACGAGAAGACCTATTAAATGGCAATGTGGTTGACTGGATGCTGCTAAAACTCTACAGTCAGACAATCTAGTCCCAACAAATAAAATTGATGAAATTTAAATTGCTAATCCTTCTTTAAAAATATTAGTAAACAAAAAATACTATTAAAATGTTTAAATCAAGGCAAGCTAAACACTTTCAAGTTTTTAAAATTTTTTTAAATCTATTTATAAAAAAGTTATAACAGGTTAAAGTTATAGCATTTTTATAATTAAATATGAAATTTGGCCATTTTTATATATATATAGGGTTGAGTCAATAGAAATCAAGCAAATTTTTTTTAATAAGTTTTTTTAAAACTTTAAACAAGGATAACTTAACAAAAACTTAATTAAATTTAATAAAAATTTTTTTAAATTAATTCTACAAGTTTGTAAAAATTATTTAAAAAATTTTTTATTAAAATTTGTCAAGTTTTTGTTAAGTTATTCTTGTTTAAAGTTATAAAAATTTTTATTATAAAAATTTGCTTGATTTTTATTAACTCACCCCCATATATATAAAAAAGCAAATTTGGCTTTTTTTATCTATATTAAAAATTTAAAGTTTGATTACTTTTTTCAAATTGGCTTTTTTTATATATATAAAAAGTAAAATTTAATTAAAACACATATAGTGATTAATGTTGATAATTGATATTAGCCAACTAAATGACTATTTAATAGAGTTATATAAATATTGTTATATGAAATATGGGCCAGTGTAAAAATGTAGATATATCAAAATTAAAAGTTAATTTTGTCTACATATAAAAGTTTTTCAATTTTAACTATATATTTATAGTTTTTATATCAAATAAAGAAAGCTCTAAGCTACTTTTAATATAATTTTTATTTTTATTTTTATTTTTTTTTTCAACTTCGACGATTTTGTCATTAACTTTATTACTTATTTAAGTGAACATTACATATATTTACATATACTTTTAACCTATCTAAGTAGTCATTATGACCTCACCCGGCTATCCTATATGGCGCCCAGATGCAACCGCCTGCACCATCTCACATATGAGATGGAAATCCTCAGGTATCTCTATCAAGAAGCACCCTAAATTCTGATCTAACTCAGAACCTTAATGTATTTACTAATTCATATATACCCCGCTATATATACTACTGTACAACGTCTACCAGTTATAATCCACCCCTTAACACTTATCATATTACTTCTAATTCGTTTCTTGTATAACTTCCAAATTGGTGTCCTAGGAGTGGGCGCTCTTCATGCTTCTAGTTTGGTGTCCCTTGAGATGTTACTTCAGTTCCTAATTCGTATCTCAAGCCAGGTGCTACCGCTGTCCAAAGACCCGTATCTCAAGCCACCTGCTGCCACCATTAGAAGAGCTGTTCGCATGGTTCCAGGTATTCACATCATACACCACCAAATTAGGCTACTGCTCCATTTATAGTACTCCCTATAGGTATAGTGTTACAGAAGTCTAGATCCTTAGGACAGGAGTTAAGTACCTCATTTAATTACTGTCACAAGCTAGTAACCCAGGACCTGCGCTTCTGTTATATTTCGTCATGCTTCCACAACTTCCATATAGGTTGTGCGACACATTACTCACTGGCTGACTTTATTTTCATACCACTGGAGCGCTTGCTTCCATGCTTTAATATTTCTTTTAACTGGTTTTTCTTGTTTCCTTGTGCTAGAGGTGTTCCATATTTGGTAAAGCCATTCTCTTACCACAGCCCTTTACTATGTTCACCACTTCTCTCACCACTTCTGGATATATTGCATACAGCCGTCCTTCCAATCAAGATTCCAATGCCGCCTTAGGGTTGTTGGTACTACCTTGCCAATCACAAATTCATATGCACAGTCTTCTGCAATATTACCTTTTGTGACCTATGTTACACATATGCCCGATCTTCTTCATGGCTCAGGACTCCTTCCAAAAATTCTTTATCGGCCAAATATGTACTTTATATAATCTTACCACCACAGGGTTTCACATTCAAAAGCCCCCGAAGGTTACAGAGATAATTAATTAAATTAATTACCACCAGCTATAATTGAACCGTCGACCTTGTCTGTAAAGAGTTAGGCACCTAGACTTTTTATTTTATTTTATTTTAATTTTATTTAATTTTCCTTATTTTATTGTTAATACATATATATTTATTTTTTTTTTTCTTTCAAAATTACAATTAGAATTGGTAGTTGTTTTTACAAATTAGAGTTTTTTTTTCCAATTCTTGGTAAGTACTATTACTCTTGTTCTTACTTTTCAATTTGTAAATGTGTTTGACTACCACTTCTAGATTATGCTTTAGACAATGATTTGGGCATACTTTGGTTGGTAGTTATTGTTTTTTTTTTTTTTTTCTATTAATCTTGTAGTAGTCTTTGTTTCTTTATTTGTGAATATGTTTAACTACTATCACTTTTCTTTTTTCCAGATAATGCTTCAGGCAACAAATGGTTTGGGCTTACTAAAATTGGTAATTATTGTTTATTTTCTGAATTATTACTTTTTTTCTTCCTAGTTTGTAGTAGTCTTATTTCTCTATTTATAAACATGTTTAACTACTACAACTTTTTTTTTTTCTTTTTAGTTAATGGCTAGCTCTACTAAGATTGGTAGTAATTGTTTGGTATTTTCTTTTGAATTATAGATTTTTTTTTCTTCTGATTTTGTAGTGGTTCTTGTTTCTTTATTTGTAAATATGTTTAACTACTATTATTCTTTTTTTTTCCAAGTAACACTTTGGGCAACAAACAGTTTACACCTATTAGGATTGGTAGTTATTGCTTGTCTTTTGAATTTTTGCTTTCTTTCCTTCTAGTTTTGTATTTCTTCTTCTAATCTTGTAGTAGTTCTTGTTTCTCTATTTGTGAATATGTTTAACTACCACTATTCTTCTTTCTTCTAGATAATACTTTGGGCAATAAGCAGTTTGGGCTTACTAGAATTGGTGGTTATTGCTTGTTTTCTTAATTGTTGTTTTTTTTCTTTTTGGTCTTGTATTCCTTTTTCCGATCTTGTGATAGTTCTTGTTTTTCTATTTGTAAATATGTTTGACTACTACTATTCTTTTTTCTTCTAGATAATGCTTTGGGCAATAAATGGTTTGGGCTTATTAAAATTAGTAATTATTGCTTGTTTTCTAAATTGTTGCTTTCTTTCTTTCTAGCTTGTAGCAGTTTTATTTTTCTATTTGTGAACAATTTTACTATCTTTCTTCTTTTTAATTAATAGCTAGCTTTACTAAGATTAGTAATAATTGTTTGGTATTTTTCTTTTTTCTAAATTATAAGTTTTCTTTTTTTCGATCTTGTGGTAGTTCTTGTTTTTCTATTTGTGAACATGTTTAACTACCACTATTCTTTTTTCTTTTAAGTAATATTTTAGGCAATAAATAATTTATATTTACTAAAATTAGTAATTATTACTTGTCTTTTGAATTATTGCTTTTTTTTTTTTTAGTTTTGTAGTAATCTTATTTCTTTATTTTTGTAAACATATTTAACTACTACAATTCTTTATTTTTCTTTTCAGTTAATAGCTAGCTCTACTAAGATTGGTAGTAATTGTTTGATATTTTTTTTTTCTGAATTATAGATTTTCTTTTTTTTAATCTTATAGTAGTTTTTGTTTCTCTATTTGTGAATATATTTGTCTACTACTATTCTTCTTCCTTCTAAATAATGCTTCAGACAATGAATAGTTTGCACTACTAGAATTAATGATTATTGCTTGTCTTCTAAATTGTTGCTTTCTTTCCTTTTGGTCTTGTAGTAGTCTTATTTCTTTATTTGTGAATACATTTAACTACTACAAATTTTCTTTTCTTTTAGATATCTTTTTAAGTAAATAGTTGGCTTTACTAAGATTGGTGGTTATTGTTTACCTTTTTTCTTCTAAATTATAGTTTTTTTTCCAGTCTTGTAGTAGTTATTTGTAATATATTTGACTACTATTTTATAGTAATACTTCAAGCAATAATTTAGACTTACTATTTTGGTGTTTATTGCTTGTTTTTTTATTGTAATATTATGGTTTGTTTAGGAGTTGAAATAAGGTTAGGATAGATTAGCAAATTAGTTATTTAAAATAAACTTGTATATAGTATGAATGTGTATTAAGTCTAATAAATAAAATTTTAATTGTAAATTATTATTATAGTATAATTATTATTATTATTATTATTATTATTTTAATCTTCATGGGTTTTGCCGTGGCTTGCTTTTTATTAAAATGTGTATAAGAGCTATATACATTAATTTATAGAACTCAAAGCCTAACTTTACTTGGTTATTTTACGGCCCTAAATGCAACCTGTTGTACTAGTTCGCAGGCAAACTAGAATTATCTTATCAAAAAATCTATAAAAAAAAGAAAACGACCTATGACTAAAAAGGAGATATAAAAGGAAGAATAGGGGAAATGAATAAAGTATAAAAATAAAAAACCCAAAAAAAGAAAAAAACAGGAAAAAATAAAAACATTTTATAGAAAAAAGATAACAATTCGAGAAAGATTTCACCTCTCTACATAACCAAAATGCACTATTATAATCTGTGCAAGGCTAAAAAATTATATATTAAATGCAACGGTTGTATATCTTTATTGTAAAGCTTTGCCTTAACCTATATTTTCCTTTCCAACTAACTGACCAACTTTGGATATCTCATTAACTGGGGTCCCGATCTGACTCCCATGAGGTAGCGCCGTATCCGTAAATAAACATGTCATATGGTTGCATTCTACTGAGTTCGTCCAAATTTGGAATGTAAACAATGCTGATCTTTTGGAGGGGTAAGCCAAATCCTCACTTTTTTTGAAAATTTTGAAAGACCGACGAAAAAAAAACGAGAGGAGGTAAAAAAGGTAACACTTAACCAAGTAAAGGAGTGCAACTTAAAAAATGCAAGATTTGTTGTTTCCCCTGTGTTCTTCTTTGAAGTAACAGCTAGATAGCTTCGTCGACGGAAATGGGGCTGATCCCAAACACCACCAAGATTTTTCATACAAGAGCACTACTTGCCAGTTATTTTGTATAATAATGCTCTTGGCTTGCATGCCAAATGTCAACTAATAGAGGAGTTCTGCTAGCAGTTACGTTAACCTCTAGACAAACCGCTTCATAGCCATGTTTCTCCAACAAAAATTTTGTTTTTTTATTTAGTCTGATTTTTGGTTTAAATGATTGTTGGGAAGAGTTGAAGTGCATGATAGTATAATTATTATGTAAATTCATATAATATTTTAGTAATATATAGTAAATTTGAAATTTTGAAATATTTCAAAAGTATTTGAAATATTTTGTAATATTATATAAATTTTTAAAATATTTCATATTATGTAAGTTTTTGATTATTTATTTAATAAAAATTTTTTTGCTTATTATTTGTACAATATTGTGAAAGTTTTTTTGTATAAATTATTTAATATTCTGTTTGTATAAATTATATAATATTCTGTAATTAAAAATTTTGAAAGATTTTGTATCAATTCATAATTCTTGTACAAGTTTTTGGGCTATAATAACTTATACAAAATTATGTTTATATATTTTGCTAATGACTGACAAGAAAGTAAAAATAAATAACAGAGAAGCCAATTAAGACAGAAAAAGGAGTATGGCTTTAGGGTAACTTATAATTTGTTGTTTTCCATATTCTTTTTTAAAGTAATGATCTAAAAGCTTTGTTGACAAAAAAAACTAGTAATTCACAGTATTTATTTCTTTACCAAGATTTTTTATACAAAGGTACTTTTTGCTAGTTATTTTGTATAATAATGCTCTTGGCTTGTATACCAAACACTTATTATAGAGGAGTTCCTATACAGCAAAAAATTAATCTCTAGACAAACTGCCAGTAGGCTACAACTTTCTAACAAATTTTTCTATTAGTGGAAATTTTGGTTCAAGTAATTGTTAGAAAGAGTTGATTATTATTGATTAATATTGAAATTATTATATTGAAATTATTATATAAATTAAATTTTGAATTTTTGCAAAAGAACATATCCTGCACATAGATATTTTTAGAATAACTGGGTGAGCTAATACTTGTAAAGTAGGTGTCAAAAGAAATAGCCTTTTAAAAAATTCTTCTCTTGATATTTAATTTTAAAATATTATAAGATTATAAAACCTAATAAAGTAGAGGCAAGACTGCCAAATTAAAAAAAAAAAAAAAAAAACCATGTCCTATAACTAATATATATAAAAATTTATAAAAATTTATCTTATAACTTAGATTAAAATTAACAAAATTAATATTAAGGCCATATAAAATTAATTTTTTGGTTCTTATAACATAAAATTTTAAAAATGACCCAGCAACCCAGCTTTTAATTTTATTTTCAAAAAAATTTTATATGTAAAAAACATATAAAATTTTTTTACCAATATTTAAAAAAGTTTACCCAGTTAAATAAATATAGTAAAAATTTTTTTCAAAATTTTGTTGAATTTGACCTGGCCAAATTATGAGAACCAATTAATTAAGTTTGTGTGGCCTAATAAAAGTAGACTATATATAGTATAGCTTAATATACAAATTGTATAACAAATCTAATAAAATACTGGCATAACTGCCAAATTTAAAAAAAAAAATTAATCGCAAATTAGAGTATTTTCAAATTTCATATACATGGAATTATGGCCCACATTATAGCAGCTTGCTGCTAATACAAACCGAATTACAGTCACACCTCCCTAAGTGCATCCCATCGGGACCATAGTGAATAAAATTAAAATTTTGCACTTAGAGTGTTTGCATTTATAAAGAGTAAAATATATAGAACTCTTATAAGTTGAAATTATGCATTTAGAGAGGTTTTACATAGTATATACTTGCATTTAAAGGATGCGACTGTATAAAGTTCTAAAATATTCCCATACGTATATAATACACAACACTACTGTAGTCTATACGTTTATTATTTCTATTTTTAGTTGACTAATAAAATTTAGTCGATTAGTTGATTTTAGTCGATTCCTATTGCTAACTTCTACTAAAACGCACCTATAGTGTTTTATTATCTATATTAAAAACTGGCTAATTAATTAATAGCGATATTTTAAATAAAAATGCTTTACATCTTCCTAAACCTTAGAAAAATATATAAAAACATATAATAGGTGCAAAACCACTATAGATGCATTAACACAATATTATAAAATATAAAAATTTATTTAAGATTCACCGGTAGTGAAATTCACCAGCCTAAGAATTTTTAGGGTTAGGGTGCAGTCTCAGTGCTTTATATAACATAATGTAGATTAGATATAAGGTTCCGATTTCAGTTCTCGTGAGGTTTTCGAAAGTCCTGACCATTTTTACTTAGTACGTTTTTGAGATATAGCACCCCGGTGAGAGTTAAAATTTTCCAAAATATATAATAAAATAAAAAAATATAACCTAGTAAAAATATACGGGAATTGCTGAATTGTAATCACAAGTTTTAATAAATATATATATTGGCAAAATTATACCGTAATTAATTTAACCTAAACGCAAATATCAATTTATAATATACAATATTGATATATATATATATATATATATAAATAAAGCTATATACTTATTGTTTATTAAAAAAAAAAGGCATTTTAGAAATTTTTAGCGTTAAATCATAAATTTGACACGTGTATTTACGCGTGTCTAAGTAATTAAACTGTTAGGCGCGTCTTAAATAGGAAAGAAAGCAAACAATGACTCTTTCGCGATCATCTGATTTCCTTTTTTGAGTCCGAATAGTTTAACGCGGAAATAATAGATCAACAAAACACAAATGACAACAATCATAACGCGTTATTTGATCAGGCTAATTTGTTATAAAAAGGATGGATTTTCCCCTTTCTTTAATTCTTATTCCCTAAAATAACAAACTTATCTTAGAGTTATTTTTAATACACATTAAAAAAAAAATATCTAGACCTCTTTTCCTCTAAATTTATATATACGATAAACATGTCTGGCCGTGGTAAAGGTGGTAAAGGTCTCGGAAAAGGCGGCGCAAAACGTCATCGCAAGATTCTTCGTGATAATATTCAAGTAAATAATACTTTCGATTCACCCGTTTTGAAATATGTCTCTTTATGACCCTTAGTAATGAAGAATTTATTAATTAATTTAATAGGGAATTACCAAACCTGCTATTCGTCGTCTCGCACGCCGTGGGGGTGTAAAACGTATTTCCGGCCTTATCTACGAGGAAACTCGAGGTGTACTTAAAGTTTTTCTTGAAAACGTTATCCGAGATGCTGTTACGTATACGGAACATGCAAAACGCAAGACAGTTACTTCTCTCGACGTTGGTGAGTTGAAAAACCGTTATTATTATTATTGTTGTAACATTTTTTTTTTATTAAAGTATTTCTTGTATTAACAAACATTTTTTGGTTTCGTTTCGGTAAAATAGTATACGCTCTTAAACGACAAGGACGTACTCTTTACGGTTTCGGAGGTTAAACGAACAATTCTATCTATCCTATCAAAGAACAGAATTCTATCTATTCTATCAAAGAACGGGATTCTTTCTATTTTATCAAAGAACAGTAGATTTTTAATAATTACTATTTTTTACTGTAAAAGTTACAAACATGTATATATATAAATAATTCGGATTTGCATATTTTCGCTTTTTGTTAAAAATTGTTTATAAATTCGAAAATAAATTTTTTTTTTGATTAGTGAATATAACGATTAAACAAATAATATTTTTCGGTCTAATTTTTAACGGCCTAAAATCTATATATTTAAGTTCATAAATATTAGTTATCTTAATGAATATAAAAAAAATAAAGAACAGATCGTAAAAAAAAAAATACCAAAAATTTTGACCAAAACTATGTAGTATATTTTTATCATTGCTCGCGATGTGTTCGATCCAAAATTTGAAGTTAGGAACAAATATTTTGTGATAGAATTAACTTTTTTGCCAATATAGCACAATGCCTAAGAATTCTCAAAATCTATTATACGAAAGAAATTAAATGTATATACTATCACAAACAGAAAAGGTTACAATATGTAAATGAAAATGTTTACTAGTGTTCGTTCTTAGTATAGTTTACGATACATAAGTGTGCGAATTAATTACGGATATATTATATATCAATATTAATAATATTTTTTATGTAGAGTTTTTAATTACTAAGCAAACACTTATCTCAAAACTATAAAATTACTATAACTACTATATATTTAATTATAAAAAACTAAAATGTCTATCTATATAAAATATAATATATTTTTTTATTTAATATGCAAAAAATAGTATATTTGTTAAATACTAAAAATAAACCTTAGTCTCTATTTAATTATTAAATAATCACCAATGAAATTATTTAAACCAAAATCTACAACCTATGGAAAAATATAGAAAACTTTGCAAAAGAGAAAAAAAAAAAAAACTAACAAATAACAATTTATTCTAAAATAGTTTGTTTATTCGTGTGGTAATTAAATGCACACATTATTCACTTTTTGAATCATTCTTCTTTTTAAGACGACTGGATGATCTTGTGGATGGTTTTAAATGAGATTCAGGAATCCAGTTCTCATCATATGATGAACTTGTAGCCGTAGTTACATCTTCTTGTTTGATAATAGGACGCTGATAAATAAAACAAATAATAAATTAAATGCTTAAAGATACAAAGGCAAATAAAAAAAGATTTGAAGAAAAATACCTTGCCCTTTTTAGTTTTTATTCCTCCAAAGAATGCTTGGTAAATCATGTATCCTATACCCGAAATCATGCCAAAAAGCAAAACGTACAAGAAAAGACTAATCCATATTTCCAAGATAATCATATAGATTAATATTAAATGTAATATTAATCAAATGCATACCAAATAAACACTTACAGCTGGAGATCAAATATTGAATGTTCAGGATCGACGATAATGACCGTTCCATTAAATCCAACACCTCTAAACTGTTGTTTTTCCTATCAAATAAATGAAAGTCAGTAAATGTAATTAAACTTTGTAACAAAATGAGAAATAATTTCTTACTTCGTCAGAAAAGAAGACAAATAAAACAATATCAATTTCCTGTGTTGGAAATTCAGAATAAAAATAATATGGAATTTCAACGTGATCCATAGCAGGTGCTTGGAGGGAGTACCTGAGAGAGGTTAACTATTATTTAACATATAAAAGTTATTTTAAAAATGATAAAAAAAAGTTAATGTGTTACAGAGAAAGTGAATGATACTTACGTTGCGATAGATTTCATTTGGGCTGTCTTTATTAACCAGAGCTCCAGCGACGACATCGATAGTATAGTTTGTTTTACCCTTATTGTCAAAAGTTAGTTTTACATTGTTCTTTTGACCATTTATGACCTCTACAAACAAAAAAGAACATTAAAAGAAGAAATATCAAAAATTAACAATATAAATATATTTGAATACCTACGGCTAAACGGGTTGTCCGTGAATTCACCAGTGATCTCTACAGTATCGGGTTGCGGTTGTATTGTTGGTGGCTCTTCTTTACCATGCACTTAAAAATTTTATTAACTGTTAAGGATGACGTAATAACAATATTTATATGTGAAAAAATGCTATTAATCGAATTTTCGACATCTAGTTTCAATCGAAGAAACGACTATTCATAAAAAATTTATTTGTTTTTTATATAACAAAATATATTTATAAAAATTATCACCCTTTATGTAATTTTAAAAAGGATACCCAAAAACGGTGCAAATACTAATACAACCAGCAAAAAAATTGGTAATATATTTTTTTTTATGATTTTAAAAATCTCCATGTTTTCAGGTTTTATGACTAAGAAAAAAAAAAAAATCATCTCATATTTATAGGAATTTATATGATTTAAACGACTTCGGTGGCAACATGTAATTGGTGCAGATAAATTTACGAATTTACGCATGATATGCATGTTAGGTAAGTTTTCTTTAATGTTATATTGGTATTTATGGTGTCTTCTTCACCCGTAACCGCTTACGTTTCGCCTAAGGTTAATAAAAATAGTTTTGTATCATTTAATTACAAATAAATCTGAATCAACTATCATATTATTTGAATTTTTGATTATTTTTTTACCTTCAACATACTTCTATATCGCGCTGTTTTGTTGAATGGTTTTGAAGGTGGATATTTTACTTTACCACGTTCCCAAAGTCTTGTAACACCACGAACTTGTTGGTAAAAGCATGGATTGACTAGGCTATTAAAAGTGACAATGGATTGTTGAAATGGAAACGAAAAAATTCTAAAGAGCATAATTATTATATTGGGATTCACTGAAGTTGATCTTGCAGGCTTTCTGATACGTATTTATGCAATAATTGAATACAAGATCTGCTGTGACGAATTAATATAAATTAGTGATAGCGAGTAGAAATGGCAATCACGTGAGTGATTCGTGTTCTTTAGCTGTTAGTTTCTGCTTATTTATTGTGAAACAGTAGATCAGTGTTACAGTACATTCTAAAAATGATATTCGGTAATTAGAAATTTTTGATAGCGATAGTCAGAATGGCAAAAAACGACGATACCTTTGGTCTCGATGACGATGACGACTATGTTCCTTATATACCTATCAAACAAAGGCGTGAAGCCAAATTTCAGAAGCTTGTAAGCCAGAGACGTCTTCCTGAACAGCAAAATCCAGCTGAGGTAGACGAAGAGATCGAAGATTCTCACAAAGCTGGTCCCAAAGCCAATGTGAGTTTGATCGATCAAGCGGTAGAGGTCAAAAAACAAAAAATGTTGGAAGGTATGTGCAATACCGCCTTATTCAATATTCAGTACTGATTAACGATTCTAGTAATAATTATATATATATTTTCAGATTCGGTAAAGACTGACGCTGAAAAGAAACTCGAAGAGGAAAAGGCTATAATGGAAGCCGTTGCTCAGAAAAAGCTTTTAGCATCTGATCGAGAACTCGCAAAAGGCATTATTTACACAAACTCTATGAAGACTACGTATGTACAATCTATTATATTAGAATAAAATGAATAAAATGTCTTAAATTTACTCAATAACTAAAAATAACTTTCGAAATATTTCAGATGGAGACCACCTCGTCATATCGTTGAAGCCCCTCAAAGAGAACATGATTCCATAAGGCAGAGGTATCATATTCTTGTTGATGGTGAAGATATTCCACCACCAATAAAACACTTTAGGGTTCGTATATTACCCAAGTTACATGGTACTCAAACGGTTGTAATGTGCATTAAACTTATCAGTCTCGTAATATCGCAATCTCATAAATAGGATATGAAATTTCCACCAGCGATATTGAAATATTTAAAATCTAAGAGTATTAACCGACCTACGCCGATTCAAGTTCAAGGCCTTCCAGTGGTGTAAGCCTCTTGATTGATTGGATCAAACCGTTATTAAAGTTTCTGAATTTTTATGGTAAGAGATTAACGGTGAAGTATGTATTTTTAGATTGTCTGGCCGAGACATGATCGGAATTGCATTTACAGGGTCTGGAAAAACCTTGGCTTTTTCATTACCATTGATCATGTTTGCTTTGGAAGAAGAAGTAAAACTCCCATTAATTAGAGGAGAAGGTCCTATAGGAATGATAGTGTGTCCTTCGGTAAAGTCATTAATTAATATCGTATAAAAATTTTATTATTTAGTATCACAATTTTAATATATGAATATATTATTAGCGTGAATTAGCACGACAAACATATGAAAGTATTTGTGCAATGAATGAGTTCTTAGTTTTGGATGGCTATCCAAAGTTACGAATTCTTTTATGTATTGGTGGCATATCGATGTCAGAACAATGGAATACATTATCGGATGGAATTCACATTGTAGTTGCAACTCCTGGTAGATTAATGGATATGCTAGAAAAAAGGAAATTTAATTTAGATTTATGCAAGTAAGTTCATATTTAATCATATATATATATATATGTATATATTTATTTATTTATTTTTATTTATGTATATTTATGATTTATTTTATTTTATTTTTTGTAGATTTTTGTGCTTGGATGAGGCAGATCGTATGATTGATATGGGATTTGAAGATGATGTTAGAAATATAATGTCATATTTCACGGTACGGATATGCGACTTTATTACAATGTCTCTTTTTCTTTTTATTTAAATAAGTTTATTGTATTCATTATTTAAATATATAGGATCAACGTCAAACTCTGCTATATTCAGCAACTATGCCTAAAAAAATTCAAGATTTTGCAAGGTCTGCATTGGTTAAACCAGTAATTGTAAATGTTGGTCGTGCTGGTGCTGCCAATTTGGATGTTATTCAAGAAGTGGAATATGTAAAGCCAGAATCCAAGATTGTATATTTATTGGAATGTCTACAGAAAACTCCACCTCCTGTAAGTAATTATTACAGAGTATATGTATATTTTTGATGGACAATTATTTATTAAATAAATCTATTTTGTAGGTACTAATATTTGCAGAGAATAAGAATGATGTAGACGATATTCATGAGTACCTTCTCGTTAAGGGAGTTGAAGCTGTTGCGATTCATGGAGGGAAAAGTAAGTATTTTAATAAATATATTGTTTGTTAAATAATAAATTCAAATAGTTGCTAATTATTTGAGTATTAATAAGGCCAAGATGAACGTGAATTTGCAATTCGATCATTCAAAGCATACAAGAAAGATGTTCTGGTTGCCTCTGATGTGGCTTCCAAAGGGTTAGATTTTCCAGATATTCAGCACGTCATAAATTATGATATGCCAAAATTTTCACGAGCTTATTTAAAATAACGTGCTGCGTTATTTTTGCTCGTTTTAAATACAATACGAACATAAAAAAAAATTTACATATAAAAAACATTTTTCCTACTATAATATTGTGACCCACAATGTGGTGTATCCACTTCGTGCCTTGATAGCTTCTAGTATTGGGATGGACTAGATCTTAATTTTGATTTCAATTAGGCCACCTGAATTTTGCCCCAAAGATTCAAAATATTTTCAAGCTGATGGTCAACCTAGTGATTTGACCCGTCTAAAAATCTCCACCCGGGGGAAAACGGGTCATCTAAAAAGTCTCCCACGCGGGTCACCCGACGGGTAGATAACTCAAAAATGTTCGCCGGCTGTCTACCTTCCCGATAGTAAATAGATTAGTGGAGTCAGCAGATCGATCTCCGAAGTTAGCGGGTTACTAATCTGCTTATTTATAATTTTGAAATTTTTTAAAACTTCTAGCGAAGGTTTCTCAATAACTACACGATCAATTTAGTAAATTTTTTTTTATTTTAATTCTATACTTTCGTAAATTAAAATAAAAAAAGTTTATTGAATTTGGTTTGGTAGTCATTGAGAAACCTTTGCTAGAAGCTTTAAAAAAACTTAAAGTATCTTGGGGAAAAAACTAAAATTGGGTAAATTTTTTTATTTTAACCTTTAAATAATAATTTTTCAATAATAAAATTTTTTGATTTTAATTTTATGAGCTTGTAGAATTTAAATAAAATAATTTTTATTAGATTTGGATTGGTAGTTGTTGAGAAATATTAATTAAAAGTTAAAAAAAAATAGCTGTAGCTTCTTTTTACGGCTGGCTAAACTTTGAACAAAGATTACTTGGCATTTACCTGATCAAATTCAATCAAATTTTTTTATTTTAATTCTATAAGATTATAAAAGAATTTTGACTGAATTTAGCAGATAAGTGTTAAGTAATCTTTAATTTTACATATTCGCAAAATTAAAATAAAAAAAATTTATATTGTTTAAAGTTTAAACAAAAAAATTTATTTTAAAAAAATTTTTAAAAACTTTAAACAATGATTTTTTATTAAGTTAAATTTAATGAAAATTTTTTTATTTTAATTCTGTAAATATGTAGAATTAAAAAAAATTTTTATTAAAATTAAATAGGTAGTTGTTAAATATTATTGATTAAAAGTTAAAAAAAAAAATTAATACAACTTTTTTTATATAGATATTTAAACTTTATTTAGCACTTATTGTGGCAGATTATAATGAAATCAAATTATAATAAATTTTAACTTATTTTATATATGATTTTTAAATTTTTTCAGAGTCTTTTTTTTTTTTTATAGTTAAGTTAGGATTTAGAGTTAGAATTAAGAAAAAAGTATAAATAGATTTTGATAGAGCTTATATATTTAAATTGAGACCTCTAAATTTCACAATAATCTGATTTCATTATGATCTGCAACATTTTTCAATTTATCAATTTTTTTAAATAGTATCTATAGATTATAATTGAGTTTTAAATTAAAATTCTTTCATATAATAATATTCATGAGATAATAATTTTGTTACAGTATATGCAGAAAGAGAAAAATATCTGATATGAAAATTAGATAATATAACTAAAAGAGTTAGAAATGTATTATATTATACTGGCATGTTATGAATCAGTTCTAGTATAGTTCTTGTGCAATTCATCAAATATTTTATCAATTTCATATTATAATTATAGAAGAATAAGAATTGGTTTTTATTTTATCATTTATCCACCCGGGTGACCCGCCGGGTTATCCGGGTCATGATTTTTCAGACGGGTCCAACCACTACCCCGTCCAATCTCTCTTTTTCTTGCAAGGTTTTAATTTTATTTTTTCAACTTCATCGAGAATTTCATCATTCATCTTGGACCACCAAGTGGTTGGTGGCTCATACTTAGGATACGTGACAAGAGCAGGAGTCCATATTTCAGTCGCTTCTCTTTCAGCATTTTGCAACTCTTTAGCTCTCTTTTCTTCTTTAAGCATTTGATCTGATGCCATTTTAGCAAACGCAGCTTCCTCTTCTGCAACTTCGGCCAAAATATCAGCATCCGAGTCATAATCCAATAAATCTTGATATTCTGAAATTTTAAAAGATGCAGAAGAGGATTTTCCCTTTTTCTTGACATAATCATTTTTTTTCTTTATGGATTTTGAATATTCACTCTCATCCTCTATTTCATCATTAGAATCAAATTTTCGTTTTTCTATTTTTTGATCATCGTCTATTATTACTTTTTTTTCTGCAAGTCTCTTAGCAAATAATTGTTTAGATTTATTTACTTCCAATATACAATTTTTTTTCCATTCACGATAAGCTTTTTTGCTGATTTGAATATGTTTTATTATTTCTTCATTCCATTTATTAAATTGCCAGTCATCTATCAATTTTTTTTCAAAACTTTCTTTTTCCTCGATGGCTTCCTTTATATGTTGATTAGTAAATTCAGGAAAATTTGCGATGAACCTTGGAATGAATGTTTCCGGTGGGTGCTGTGGTTGTTGAGGAATTTTTTGATAATTCTCCAAAATTGCCTCAATATTATTTGTAAGATCTGGTCGATTAAATTTTCGAGTTATATTAAAAAATTTTGCAGGCTTTTTATTAGATAAAACTAACTCATCGTCGTCTCTTTGACTTGGTAATAATAATTCGAATTCTTGAGTCAATTTTATCGGTAGTTCTTGAATGTTGTATTTTAAAGTTGTAGCCTCTTTCTTTTTATTTATTTGAACTGACTTTTCGAATTTTGCTACTTTATTCGAAAGTTTTGGAGAACCTTTTGGAAAAGTTAGTGTCTTCCCAACAAGATCTTTCTTAGAAATATTTGGTGGAAGTTTGAATATCCATATCTCATTTTCATCGCTATTAATGTCGTCAAGGTCAAATTTTGATTTTTCTTGATTTAAATTTTCTTTCTGTTTCCAGCCTTTGGGTGGTATATATGGTGGAAATTGCTGTACATCTTCGAAATCCATCGATAATTTTTTTTTTTTTTTCACGTTTCACTATTCAGATCTTATATGAATTTTTCGACCAATAGAATAAAAGTATACATTATTGGGCAAAAATTGTCGAATAAGGCAAATGAGCACGTGCCGCAAAGCGGCACGTGTAAACCAATCATTTGCTAAATTACCCCGGCAATTTATGATCATGTACGTACGTAACACATGAAAAAGAAAATTATTCATGATCATGATAGCATTATTTAACAAATCTTATGTCACATAGAGTGATATTTTATATATCATGCACGTTATAAATAAACAGATATTCTAAAAACAGTAGTTTTTAAACTGAGGTGCGAAGTTAACAGGAATTTGAACTACTTCTAATCTTCAGTTCAGTGTACTATGAAAAGAAAACTAATAAATAAATAACAAAAACCTATCTATATCTATATAGCAAAAAAATTAAACAGAATGTCAATACTTATGCTTGTGTCTTCCAACAATTATCAAACTCCAACTATATAGTATAAAGGAAGTTTTTTTAGTTGGTTGTTTATTTCTAAGAAATTGGTTTAACCATTAGAACTATTTAAAAACTTTGCGAAATTAAATCTTAATATTTTTCATATTCACCAAGATAAATCTACTATGATAAATCTCTAATAAATACAGTATTATACTAATTAAAATTGCCAGAAGAGAGAATAAAATTTTATTGATGGTTTATTATAGCTCTTGATGTTTGCAAAAAAAAATAAAATTAAAAATAATGTTGAAATAATAAAAAGTTTATATGAGCATTATTATTTGATAGTGATTGGCGTCATAATCATGTGATGCTAATTGTCATGTGGTAAAATATATAAAAATCAACAATCTAGTTGTTTATTTTTATATATTGTATTATGTGACAATTAGCATCACATGATTACGACGCCAATCACTATTATTTGACCAGCAATTTTTTGAAAATATCAACATAACTAAACCAAAGAAATGAGGCTTTGTTTTCACACTTGAAACTCGTTGTCTTTATAAATTACGAAATTTATTATTTATTTATCAAAGTTTAAAAATTTTTTTTAGTTATTATGTAAAATCAAAAATCATATACTAGTATTCCAACCCTTTTTTGATAATGCCACACCCTGCCGATCATTCCAATTTTTACAATTTTTTTTTTTTTAAGTTCTACAATTTCTACATCAGATTTGGTCAGGTAGTCATCGAGATATTTTCGATCAAAGTATTGTAAATTTAAAGCCTATCAAATAAAAGTCGTGTTGCAAATTGTTGTAAAACTTTGATAGAAGATATTTTGACATCCACTTGACTAATTTGTTGAGCTTTTTTTTTTTTTTTTTTGAATTCTACAAATTTCTACAATTAAAATAAAAAAAAGTTCATTGAATTTGGTCAAGCAGTTGCTAAGATATCCTCGACCAAAGATTTTGTAAATTTTACAGATTGTTGTTACTTTTATCAAAGTTATTTCGACATCCACTTTGATGAACTTTCTTTTCTTTAAATACTATAAATTCTACTATTAAAATAAAAAAAAAGTTCATCAAATTTAGTCAGGTAGTTGTTGAGCTATTCTTGACCAAAGATTTTGTAAATTTTGAATATCTAAGTATGAAACCGCATTACAGCTTGTTGTAAAACTTTGATCAAAGATATCTCGACATTTACTTGATCAATTCATGAACTTTTTTTTCTTTAAATTCAGCAGATTCTATAATTAAAAAAAAAAAACATTCAATGAATTTGATCAGATATATGTCGAGATATCTTCAATTAAAGTTTTTGAAAAATTAAAAAATTAGAATGATTGGCGAAGGTGTGGCATTATCAAAAAAGGGTGTGAAAATATCAATTTCCTAGATTTATTATTTGATTTAGAAAAATTTTATTTACATATTGTTTTTTTTATAATGAGACAGTCATCGAACCAGCATGAAAAAAAATTTTTAAAAAATTTTGAATAAAAGATAAAAAATCCGGTAATTGGTTTTTTCATAGTAATTAGCTAAATTAAATTTCTGGTACTTGTAAAATATTCCAGAAATCTGCTATAACATATCTGAAAAATTTCTGGGATTAAAAAAATTACTTTTACTAAAACGCACCTATAGTGATTTGCACCTATAGTGGTTTTGCACCTATGCATTAATATTATCATATAAGATAATTTTTAAAATAATTTTTACTGAATAATTTTTATTTATATTTTATTTTTAACAAAAAAAATTGTGTAACAATGCTCAATTATGCTATAACCTAACTACTCAATTACCACACTAACTCTAACTATGACTATAACCACACTAACTCTAACTATAACTATAACCAGACTAACCTAACCCTAACTATAACTATAACCAGACTAACCTAACTCTAACTATAATGGATTCGTATTATTTTACTGACAATCACTTTATAGACACCACATTTTACCAACAAATTCATTTTACCGGCAATCTATTTTACCAAAGCTCAACAAGTTTTTTTTTATAAATTACACTAACTTTAACTCAGATTCTAACAGGACCCCTGAATACGGAGATATCACATTAATCGAACTCTGTTGTACGAATTGAATTTTTAGTACTATTGAGCATAAGTGTAACCTTGTACAGATCCAGGTTTTTGTACTAATAAACATATGTGATATCTTTCTATTATCACCGTGGAGGTTCAAATGAGTGTATTCAGGGGCCTTATTCTAATCTGACCCTAATGATATTGACTATAATTACTTTGTTTGTAAAATGAGCTTGGGTAAAATAAACTGTTGGTGAAATGAGATTGTCAGTTGGTGAAATGTGGTGTCTACGAAGTAATTGTCAGTGGCTGATTGGGTCTCACAATGACAACAGACTATAAGATGAAGCCACAGTACCACACCAATGATAAACCCACCAGAACAACACAAACAGCATGATGAAACCAATCTAAAATCGGCAAAAAAGCGAAGAGACATTCATTAGTAAAATGCATTCACGAAAAATCAAGACAAAAATAATAACACCCAAAGTCAAAAACTACCAAATTCAAGAAACGACGACCAGCAACTCTAATGATCCTAAAAATGTTATATAGAAAAAGAAAAGGTTAGTTGAATGTGTTCACAAACAAGAATGGCAAAAATAATATCATTTTCTTCGAAGCTAGAAAAGAAAAGAGCTACTGAAAAAAGAAAAACAATGATGAACCAAAATTAAGACAAAAATAATAACACCAAAATCAAAAATTGACGACTAGCAACTTTAACAATTCTAAACGTTATATGGAAAAAAGAAAAGGTTAGTTGAATGTGTTCACAAACAAGAATGACAAAAATAATATCATTCTCTTCGAAGCCAGAAGAGAAAAGAGCTATTGACTCTTCAAAGCCAGAAAAGAAAAGAGCCACTAAGAGAAGAAAAACAATGACACTAGCGATGAATTACCTGCATCTAAAAAAAGAAAATATTAGTTGAACAGTACGCAGCACAAAACGAAAAGCAAACGCAAAAAAAAAAAAAAAAAATCACTGATTATCATCCCTAATCACTGTTTATATATCCTGTGATCAGAGATGCATGCACAAAATAGGTGCAAAACCACTATGGGTGCATTTTATAATAATTAAAAAACTTTTACCAGTTTTATTAGATATTAACCGGAAAAATTAGAATAGATTTTTCACGCTGCATCGAACCCAGTGTGGATTACCGACAGACAACGGCTTTACTTTGCACATTTAATACTTGAAAATAGACCAAAATAAAAAATTTAAAGTACAACTCCATTATCATATTAAGCCCAAAATCCTTTTTTTTTTAAAAAAAATAAAATAAAATAAAAATATAAAAAGGGAATGAGAACATTACCAAATCTGCACCAGTTAAATATAAACCACTAATGTTTTGATTAAAGTTGGATAGAGTACATTTTTTAGCAGAACAATTTAATTGCCTAGACATTATTTGAAGCTAAAGTGAGGTCTTATAGTGCATGTCATGACATTACCAGTCTGCATTCAGAAACCAAATAACCAGTGTAATAACTACTTCAAAAAAGGTCGAAATTACTATCAGATATAGGCATGTTCTAAAGAGAGAAGAAAATCAAATAGAGAGGGTTTATATAAACAAATATTTCATAATTGTTTACCCCAAATCTGTAAATCATGAGATCATGGTGTCAAGTAACCTAGAAAAGAAAGTTGACTTTCTGAACTCCTATGTCCAATTTTCAATATTTGTTTATACTAATATATTAAAACATACTATATCAATATAAAAAATACTGAAATAAAACTCTGTGTATAGAAGATCTAATATAGTACAGAGACTAATAATCTGAAAACTCGTCAGTTTGCTATATTAGTGGATGGATGGGGAAAAAAAAATTCTAATGCATTATGGAGGAGAACAAGCACATTACACAGTATTGCTGTTTTCAATTAAGAAATTACTGACTACAGCAAAGTTCTTGATTTTTTATTGGCTAGTGGCTAATTTACGAGATGAAACATGATCATTGACCAATCAAATCCGTCAAAAATTTAATATTAGTAAAAAGTCATTCTATTTGTTTTTATTTCAAACTTCATTATAGATACATATAACCCATATAATTTTTTTTTTTTTTTTTAATATTTGGGGTGTAGCTCCTGCCCCAGACTTTTATTAATACTTAAGTAAATTGACATAT
>CAJVPY010000229.1:0-31268 GCA_910591965.1 Dentiscutata erythropus | reverse complement strand
TCGGCTATAGCCGGCTACTAGTCGATAGTCGATGATAGCTGACCGATAGCTGACCTAGCTGACCGAACCCATCCCTACCTATGATGCATTATAAACAGAGTCATATGTTTTACATTTAAGCCTACTTAATTCACATGCCACTTTTTTTTGGTTTATTAATATGATTCGTATTTTTAGATAAACAGATATCTCGTTCATATATTCAGGCATGTACGTTGATTATGAAATATGGCCTGTTTTAAGTGTAACAGATGCCAAAAACGTAACTTTTAAAGGCTTGGCATATGTTACTCTTTTAATAAAGTAATAGATACTAGATAATAGATGATATATGATAGATAATAGATGCAATTTTATAATTACTAAATATATCTTTATATTTAAATCTTATAAAAACACCATATCAAAAATTTTAGTGTTATCTTAAGCTTATTAAAAACTTTGCTAGTTTCTGTAAAGCTATATCTTTAATTAAGGGAAGAAAACTTAAAAAAAAAAAATCAAAATTAGGAGGATGGACCTCACGAGATTACCAAATAGTTAAACTAGGGATAAAAATATTAATTTAATAATCTAAATATAAAATTAAGTAAGTAATATTTTTTAAATATTATATTAATAAATAACTTTAATACTGTAATGCTTACCAACTGAAATATCATCAACCGATTTAATAGATTTACTTGTTGAAAGAATTCCTTATTTAAGAATTATAAAAATACTTCAATTATTTATAGCACAACTTATTTTAAATAATTTTTTAAAGCATACCTTCAACTTCACTTGATATTTTTTGTGTATTAATAATTTTGCTAGTGTACATATTATCAGGATGATTTTGAGAAATCTTTGGTAATGTTTTAGTGATTTCATCGGCATTTAAGAACTGTTTTTTGATTTCATTTTCATTATCTAAAGTTAGATGTTCAAACCAATTTTCAATTTTTAAACAAATTTCCCAAGCATCAGGCCGTTTTAATGGATCTGAATTCATGCATTGATTTGCCAATTCAACATAACAATCAGGAGTCCCAGAAGCAAACTCTGGCCGTAATCCGTTGCAAATTTTGACTGCGAGCTTGGTATCAAATTTATAACCATCAAAAGGTCTTTCACCAGTTGATACTTCAGCCATAATGACACCAAATCCATAGATATCAGCCGCTTGTGTAAACTGCATTTTACCCGATAAAACTTCCGGTGCAACATAAGGCATGACTCCATAAATATTATCTTTTGCACTATATTCATCGTTCTTTTTAGATAATCCTAGATCAGTGACATAAGAAACACCTTTATTGTGAAGTATGTTACCACTATGAAAGTCAGCATGAATATAATTCGCATCATGAATTCTGGCTAATTCTCTTGCTGTTTCTTTAAGTTGATCTAATTTAAATTTCCATGTAAGCTTATTAAAATTTGATCGTATGAACTTATGAATATTTCCATCTTCAGCATACTGAAATACCATGAAGTATTCATCAGTTTTAGGGTTATGAGTCAAGCCATATATTTGAAGTTTACTACCAAATAATCTGCAATGTGTATGATTTTTAAACTTAAGACATTGTATAAAGGATTAGTTCAATACGCCATCACGTTAGGTGTAGAATACAATTCAGCCTACCTCAATTAAAAATTCAGTGGGATTTTGGTTTGTCTCTGTCCTTATCCTTGAACCAGACATGGTCTTGAGTGCAACGATGCTGCTTGGTTCTCGTGATTTTTTGTAGATATAGTTATTGCCATCATTAATTTTTTCAATTTTTCGTATGCCATCCAACCAAGTTGCTTTATATATAGATCCAAATCCTCCTTCACCAACTTTCTCAATATTAGATAATCTATCAAATGGAATCCACTCAATCATTTCCTCATATGCAAAGGTTCGAAGTTGAAATGCTTTCATGCAATCATCAATATCCATATTTCTACTTGTCCATTGCGTTGCTATGATAGGATCACATGACAGACACCATGCTTCATTTGTGTTGTCTTCATTGCAATATGCACATTTTCCATAATCAGTTGAGCTTTATAAATCATAAAATATCGTATTTATTTCATATCAGTTATGCGACTTTGAATTTTATATCGTGTTTAACTCACCGACTAAATTGATACAAATGAAATGATTTGTGATATATAATGGTAAATAAGTATTTTGTTCTTGATTTATGAAATTGTTTGCTCTTTTTAATCCAAATGTTTTATACTTACGGGCTGATTAAAGATTTTAAGAGTATTATGTAATGGTATTAATCATTAACGTCTTGACTTGTAAACTTGTTTTGCTTGTTCTAATTTCAATTATTAAAAGATGTTCTTTATACTCACCGACTAAATTAATGCAATAAAATAATAAATAAGTATTTATGTTCATGAACTTTGTTTTTTAATTTAAATGATTAATAAATATGGTGGCTAAAGCTGAAATTTTGACCATTTATTGTGAAAGTTTTAAAATCAAGGTGTATTTTTTAAAAAAAAATAATAGCTTGGAATTAGGGCCAGAATTTGTTATCCAAAAAGTTTAATGGATTTTAGTAGGCTTTGTAAATTTTATATAGAGAATTTCAGTTTTAGCCATCACAATAACTGTTTTTTATACTCACTAACTATTCAATGCAAACGAAATGAAGGTTTTTACGTAATGATAAATAAGTAATCATATTCTTAATGTATGACCTTTTAATTCCAATATTTAGTGAATGTTCCTTATACTCACGAGCTGAATAAATTAATTAACATGAATGAAATGATTTGAAGGATATTAAAGGAATAGTAAATAAGTATTCATGCTATTGATCTGTGAGCTTGTTCTTTTTTTAATTCAAATGGTTAGTAAATGTTTTTATACTTACTAACTAAATTAATTCGAATGAAAGATTTGAAGGTTATTAATGGAAATGTTCTTGATTTGTGAACTTGTGTTTTCTTTTTTAATTCCAATGATTAATAAATGTTCTTTATACTCACTCGCTGAATAAAATGATCAATGAGAATGAAATGACTTGAAAGATATTGCGTAATATTAAATGAATATTTACAACATGTTAATTTGTAATTTATACTCACAGACTAAATTAATACAGTGATATGGATAAAATTATTTGAGGGGTATTAAGTAATGGTAAATAAATATTTTACGTATCCTTGATCTGTGACTTATTTTTGTTTTTTTTTAAATAAATTCCCTTTATACTCACTTGCTAGATAAATAATGAAACGAATGAAGAATGTTACGTAATGATAAATATGCATTATGTTCTTGGGTTTTGAACTTTATTTTGCTCCAATTAATATATATTCTTTATACTTACTAACTAAATTAATGCGAATGAAATGATTTGAAGAGTATTATATAATGGAGATGATCATTTATATCTTGATTCGTGAACTTATTTCTTTAATTCCAATGATGCAAATGTTTTTATACTTACAAACTAAATTAATGCGAATGAAACGATTTGAGGGTATTACGTAATGGTAAATAGACATTATGTTCTTGATTGTGCACTTGTTTTGCTTTTGTTTTTTTTTTAATTCCAATACTAAATTTGCTTTATACTTACTAACTAATTTAATGCGAATGAAATGATTTGAAGTTATTACATAATGATAAATAAGCATTATGTATTGATTTAAGATTGGTTTGCTTTTTTAATTCCAATAATAAATATTCTTTTTATACTCACAAACTAAATTAATGCAAATAATATGAAGGGTATTTAGAAAATAAATAATTATGCACTTGATTTTTGAACTTGTTTTGCTTCTTTGATTAAATAATTAATAGATTTTTATGCTCACGTGCTAAATGATTTAAGAATATTATGGCAAATAAGTAATTGTCTTCTTAATTTGTGAATTAAGTTTGCTTTTTTTTTTAATTCCAATTATTAATCAATATTCCTTATACTCACGTGCTGTTAAATGATTAATGCAAATTGAAGGGTATAAAATAATTAAATACGTATTTACGTTCTTGATTTTGTAAAATTGTGTTGCTTTTTTTCTATACGCTCTTTATACTTACTAACTAAATTAATGCGAATGAAATGGTTTGTGTAATAAGTACATGTGAACTTGTTTTGCTATTTTAATACTAACGATTAATAAATATTCTTTATACTTACCGACTAAATTAATATGGATAAAAAGAGTATTACGAAACGTTAATAAGGATTTATGTTCATGATTTGTGAACTTTTACTTTTTAAATTCCAATTATTAATAAATGCTCTTTATACGCACAGACTAAATAAATACGAATAAAATGAAAGTGTGAAAATATGTATTTATATTCTTGATTTGCGAATTTGGTTTATTTTTTAATTCAAATGATTAATAAGTGTTTTTATACTCACTCGCTTAATGAAATAATTTGGAGGATATAAATTTGACAAATGGGTATTTATGTTCTTGATTTGTGAACTTTTAAATTCTAATAGTTGGTAAATGTTCTTTATACTCACGGGCTAAATTAATACAAATAATTAATACGTATTTATAAATTTGAAATAGTCAATATGTAGAATAAAAATATTCTTTATGCCTACTCCCTGATAATTAAAATTGGATAATTAAAATTTGGATGAGATATTCTCAATTTTTAGAATAAAGTATTACAAAATATTATTACGTACAATAAAAACTTAAAAAATCGACTTACTTTTCAATCCACTCCCAAAATTTATCATTATTTTCTCTCACGCCAATTCCATAATAGTAACAAATGGCAGTTTTATAGATTCCATTAAAATTATTCATTTCCGCAGACTTTTGGAAATGCACAAATGCTTTGTGTTTGTCTTTTTCGACTCCGACTCCTAAATAATAACAATAACCAACTTGATAGATTCCGTTAATATTATTCATATCAGCTGATTTTTTATAATACATGAACGCTTTGTTCTCATTCCTTTCAACACCAATTCCATATTCATAACACCAACCAAGCCTGTACATTTCGTCTGGATCATTCATATATGCCAAATTTTGACAATTAATGAAATCCAGTTGATTAAAGTTATCACTCATTTGAATAAAATCTTTTCTACCGTTCACTTGTTATTATTTTTATGAGATATAGGAAAAATTAATGTTAATGTATCATACCAATGCTGCATATTTATTACTTATGGTGGTTATACATTATAATTACAAAACTAGTTAGTAATATATCCTAAATTATCCGTTGGTATCAACGCGTATTTAGCTATGAACACAGCATTAATTGGAACTATGATTGCGTAACAACAATGAATAACCTAATTTTTTGCTAATGGCGATCACACAACACTAGATAGTCTCCAAAAATTCGAAAGTTGTGTAGTTTTTAACATGATAATGTTCAAAAATCAAGCCTTCATTTAATTTCATCATTAAATATCAAAGTAGAGCAGTAACGCTGCATCGCGAATCATACATTCTATCAAACGATGCAATAATACAAGGAAAGTTTTATTACGCTAGTATTTGAGATGTAACTTGCGTGAATTTCATGACACGGAAATATAGTTTAGCCGATCTGTAAATAATTTAACCTTTATGGTATAGTCACAGACTGGAACTAAATTTAATACATATAGATAGATTTGAATAATTCTGTGATATGTGCAAGATACTGATACTGCAAACATGTGATTTTTTGTCGTATTCTAATTCTAATGCGGCTCTTTCAGGTATTTATTATATGTGTGATATCGATATTGTTAAATTATTTGTTTGTACCAATGGGATAATCGGGATATATTGAAAAATCTCCGGTTAAGCGGTGTAAGACTACACCAATACGTACGTACGTACGTACGTAAGTACAATCACGTTGCATTGGAGTGGTCTGTCAACTAAGTAAATCAAAACTATATATGGTGACTAATACTTAAGCTTTGAATTTTTTTGATCAGTATGACTATCAGTGACATATATATATCCTAATATTATAAAATGATGCCGTATGCAAATGCCCCTTTTAAACGATGCCCGTGTATGCAAATGTCCCTTTTAAACTATCTGATTGGACAATCTTGCATATGTGTGCATAATTTAAATCAGCCAACTTTATTAGGATTATTATTATTATTATTATCGGTAACTGTAATTATGCATGACTAATGTCGTAACAAGATCGTCATAATGATTTAATAATCAATACGTAAAATTGAAGTGCGAAAATCAAGAGCACAGGAACGACCAGTTATTTATTCACTCAATTGTCATCTATGATTTTAAAAATCGATCTTCGTCCGTTATGCGTATTTTGCGGATGTTAGATTAACTGAGATTTAGATAACCATAATAACATGCGTTAGTGAGTCGCATGCTGCGTATCGGCAGAATAGTAAGGTTAAATTTTTACAGTATCTCACGGTAGAAATCATAATAATTTTCAATGCAAACTAACACCGCCTTACAGTAATTCATGTTACAGACTCAACCTTAACTACGTATTGTGTGTAGAGTAGGTTTATAACAGAATTTTTTTATAATAATTCACGATAAGTCCAATATAAGCTACCAGAGTAGTAAACCACATTTTTCCCACTATTAATCCTATATTTTCATAATTTTGAAAAGATCAATCTTTAATGAATTTATTTTTTTTTTACTTTATTTTCTTAAATTATCTTTTCATATAGTTTCTTTTTTAGGGAATTTAACACTATACGTATAAGCATTTCAAATCACATTCTACAGTGTATTATCGCTATAATAATTTTTTACTACTAATTTCTTTTAAATTACAAAAGGCAAGGTTGCTACATTTCAGCTAATTTTTTATAATAAATAAAAGCTTTATATTCATCTATCTCAACTCCGTATCCATTGAGATAACAATATGCAACCACATTTATTGCGTCAGCATAACCCATATTAGCAGCTTTTTGATAATAGACAAGTGCTCTATTTTCATCCACTTCGATTCCAACTCCATTTTGGTAGCAATATCCAGCACTATATATTCCACTAACAAAACCCATATCAGCAGACTTCTGATAATAAATGAATGCTTTATCTTCATCCTTTTCAACACCAATTCCATTAAAATAACAATATCCAACATTATATGTTCCACTAGCATAACTCATGTCAGCAGATTTCTGATAATAAATAAATGCCTTATTTTCATCCGTTTCAACACCAATTCCCTTTAGATAACAACATCCAACATTATATATTCCACTAACAAAACCCATATCAGCAGATTTTTGATAATAACTAAATGCCTTATGTTCATCCTTTTCAACCCCAGTTCCGTATTCATAACAACAACCAATATTAAAAGTTCCACCCATATGACCCATATCAGAAGCTTTTTGATAATAAATAAATGCTTTATTCTCATCTTTATTAACACCAATTCCTGAGTCATAACAAACACCAACACCATATATTCCTTCAGCAAATTTCATATCAGCTGACTTTCGATAATGAATAAATGCTTTATGTTCATTCTTTTCAATCCATTTACCAAAACGATAACATCTTGCAAGAACGATTTGGACAATGGGATCATTTTGATTATCTAAACACCAATTGATAATATTATCAGGATGTTGATTCTTTTTTACTAAAATTTGATCTAATGAATTATTAACTAAATTCAAATCGTCACATAATAAATATTCTTCATTATATTTATCATATAATTCTTTAACAATCTCACTAAAAGAGCTACCATCTTTTAAATCTAATTGATTAAAATTTTCAATTATTTGGGTAATTTCGTTTGATGAATTAATGATATTTTTTGGATGCTCAGCAGTTAAATTGTTTGACATTTTTAAAACCAAGAAATAAAAAACTAAAAATTTGATATAAAAAGTATTATGCTGCATATATAAAATTGTTTGTAATACAGTTTCACATTTAGACATTATGTAACATATTATTAAATTACGTGCAGCAGCATAATTAATTACAAATTGCAGATACCCCAATTTTTCGTACGTACGTACGTATATACACTCGTAGAATTTATGCAATTAAAAGATTTTTAAAAAAAGGATATCTTCTGGAGGCTTATACACATGCCTCTACTACCACTGGGGTACAGACTAAAGTATGTCAGCAGCTCAGAAACAGGGAATTGCCCAGCATGTCCGGAGATCGTCCAAACGCTAGAACATTTCGGGATAGAATGCCGAATTAGTCAACTAATCTGGCAAACTGCATACAATACTCTTAATAGAACCAACCTGAGAACGCCTAGTACGCTAAAGAAGTTATTACAGCTTCTAACATAGACGAAACGAAGAAAACAACCATATTATGGATACACATAGCTGCTATCTACGAAATCTGTTGGTGGGTACTCACAAACGAAGTGAGGAAGGAAGGAAATTCCGGATCCGATACTACCATTAAAAGTCGGTTGGGGAAAGAAATAAAAGTGTTACGAAGTAAGAAACCTCAGAACAAAAAGTTAGAGAAAATTCTAAATTTTATAAAAAATAATTTGTAAATATAAATTGTAATATAAAATTATGTAATTACAAATATTAGCAATCAATAAATCACGCCATATTGCATCCCAATAGCGGGTGTTTAAAAAAAAAAAAATTTTTTTTAAATGCATGTTATGGGAGACTCTGAAATAATATTGCAACTTTTGAAATTCTTAAACCATTTTTCAGCTATATACCATATAGCGCTGTATCCTTTTAAATAGTATCGGTTAGTATTTAATTCTGACCAAATTCGATATGTATTATATTTTTTATGGCCCAAATCAATAATCCTATATATTATTAGCCCAAGCTCTCTTCAATATACCCCTTGCATAGTAAGTACGTACAGTACGTATTCCTTTCATTACACGGTACCTCGGGGTACTATCTAATCCGATATTTTTGTAAAAGGTAATGGAGATACTGCATGCAGCGCTACATGGTAATATTAAGAAAAATATTAGCTTGGTGACTTGTGCTTACAAATTCACATGTATGTACTTAAAATAAAAATAGCTATTAAAAGTATATTTTTTTTACTTAATCTGACCGAGATGTTAAATATTTCTAAATTGATTATGCCAAGTAAAAAAATTAAAATGTGAATTTGAAACGAGATTAATCGGCATACAGTAGGAATAAAAAATACCACATTACTATATAGATAAAAATATGGATTGAAAATTGCGAACAAAGAAAGAAACAATTTAAAAAAAAAATTTTCAACGACTTTTATGCTTCAGAAAAAAGTAAAAATCGATTCACAAAAGGCCAACAGCTATACAAAAAATCTAAGATAATAAATCTTGGTTATGTCTAGTATTCTATACTTATATTTAAAACTAGTCTTAGATTTAGGTACTGAACACTAAACTCTATTTTAATTAAAAAGAAAGCAAATATAAAATTATTCAAAAAATTTTAATTAAATAAAAAGACATCAAATTATCAATAATTAGTAACGTCATGTTACCTATATCTAATTTTTAGGTTAAATTAATGCATTTTTTTTAAATTCCAAAATTTTGTTGCTACTTACAAATCGTGCCCATAATAAGAATATATTGTCTAAATTTCCCAACAATTACTAACATTACTGTTGGTAGAAATTTATTCTTGTCATGTATGGTTTATGCAATACTCTAGTAAAAACATTATGGATGAATATATTATTTAACGATATGTATGTAATGATATGAAATGATATGAAATGATATGAAATGATCTGTAATTTACACATTTTTTATGGGATTCAATTCCGATGATGACAGAAGTTTCATACGCGCAATATTGCAGGTCCCTATGTGACAAAAACTAAAATAAGAATAAACGAAAGCATCAGCACAAAAATTTATTTAAATTTAAATTTATATTTAAGTATTCACTCGGAACATTCAAATATTTCAATCTTATTCTTTTTTAATTTTTATTGTCAGTTTTATCATTAAATTTAGAAAGTTTATCCTTCCAAATATAATTATAATATTTATGACTACCAATGCCAAATTATAATTTTAGAGCTATTATTAATTCGTTACTAGCATTCATCTGTATCCTATTTAGAGATGGATTTCATGCGTATGCATGGTTGTGAATTTAGCGAATGATTACAAAAAAAACATTTTCTAATCACCAATCCGATTATTTTATATTAATAATTTTGAAAAGATTACTCTTTAAACATTTAAGTTGGTTAATTTATTTTCTTCAATTATCCTTCATATAGTCTTTTTTTTTTTCAGGGAATTTAACTTATATATGCATTTCAAATTCATATTCCACAACGTATTATCACTAAAATACTTTTTTACTACTAATTTCTGTTAAACTTAAAAATAGTTAGTTTGTTACATTTTCAGCTAATTTTTTATGATAAATAAAAGCTTTATATTCATCTATCTCAACTCCATCTCAATAAAGGTAACAATAACCAACCGCATTTATTGCTTTAGTATAACCCATATTAGCAGCTTTTTGATAATGGATAAATGCTTTATGTTTATCTTTTTCGACTCCAATTCCGTCATGATAACATAAACCAACATATTATATTCCACAATCAAGACCCACGCTAGCAGATTTTTGATAATAAATAAACGCCATATGTTTATCCTTTTCGACGCCAATTCCATAACGATAACAATTTCCAATACTATAAATTCCATAAACAAAACCCATGTCAGCAGATTTTTGATATTAGCTAAATGCCTTATGTTTATCCTTTTCAACGCCAACTCCGTATTCATAAAAATTACCAACAGCAAAATATGACCCATATCAGCAGCTTTTTGATAATTACTAAATGCTTTAGCCTCATCTTTATTAACGCCAATTCCATGTTCATAACAAACACCAACTCCATATATTCCTTCAACAAATGCCATATCAGCAGACTTTTGGTAATGAATAAATACTTTATGTTCATTCTTTTCAATCCATTTACCAAAACGATAGCACCTTGCAAGAACGATTTGGGCAATAGGGTCATTTTGATTATCCAAACACCAATTGATAATACTATCAGGGTTTTGCTTCTTTTCTACTAAAATTTGATTCAATGTGCTAATGAATATATCCAAATCGTCACATAATAAATATTCTTCATTATATTTATTATATAATTCCTTAACAATTTCGCCAAAAGTACCGTCATATTTTAAATCAAATTGGTTAAAATTGTCGGTTATTTGGGTAGTTTCGTTTAATGAACTAATGAATTTTTTTGGATATTCAGCAGTTAATTTATTTGACATTTTTAAAATCAAGAAACATAAAACAAAAAAAATTATATACAGTATAAAAAGTATTGCATACGTAATACTGTATTTTATTTGGCCACTTTTTGTAACATACCCTAAATTACTTGCAGCATAATTAATTGGTTACATATTGTTGATGCCCCAATTTTGTGCATTGTTACATAAATGAGCAGTACTTAATGCGCACTCAAATAACCTTTTAATGCGTGCTATGGGTGATTCTGAAATAATGTAAATCTTTGAAATTTATTTGATCCGACCATTTTTTTTCAGCTTCATAATATTTTAAAAAAATTTAAATTCTTTACTACTCCATTCACTTGTATCCTATTTTAGAGATAAATTTCATGTATGCGCATGATTATGAAATATTAAAAGTGATTCCGAAAACTACGCATTTTTTCATTATTAATCCTATTATTTTCATAAGATTGAAAAGATCAATCTCAAAAAATTTCAATTATCTTTTCATATAGTTTCTTTTTAGGGAATTTAACACTATGCATATAAGCATTCAAATTCACTTTATACAATGTATTGCGTATCATTATAATAATTTTTTATTATTAATTTCTCTAAGAACAAAAAGCAAGTTTGTTACATTTCAGCCAATTTTTTATAATAAATAAAAGCCTCATATTCATCTATCTTAACACCATATCCGTTAAGATAACAATAACCAACCACATTTATTGCATCAGCATAACCCATTTTAGCGGCTTTTTGATAATAGATAAATGCTTTATTTTTATTCTTTTCGATTCCAACTCCGTTTTGATAACAATATCCAACACTATATATTCCAATAACAAAACCCATGTCTGCAGATTTTTGAAAATAAGTAAATGCCTTTTTTTCATCTTTTTCAATACCAATTCCGTTTTGATAGCAATATCCAACATTATATATTCCACTAACAAACCCTATTTCGGCAGATTTCTGATAATAAATAAATGCTTTATCTACGTTCTTTTCAACACCAATTCCATTAAAATAACAATATCCAACATTATATGTTCCACTAGCATAATTCATGTCAGCAGATTTCTGATAATAAATAAATGCAGTATGTTCATCCTTTTCAACGCCAATTCCCTTTTGATAACAACATCCAACATTATATATTCCACTAACCAAACCCATGTCTGCAGATTTTTGATAATAACTAAATGCCTTATGTTCATTCCTTTCAACTCCAGTTCCGTGTTCATAACAACAACCAATATTAAAAGTTCCACCCATATGACCCATATCAGAAGCTTTTTTATAATGAATAAATGCTTCATTCTCATCTTTATTAACACCAATTCCATTAAAATAACAAACACCAACACAATATATTCCTTCAGCAAATTCCATATCAGCAGACTTTTGATAATGAATAAATGCCTTATGTTCATTCTTTTCAATCCATTTACCAAAACGATAACACCTTGCAAGAACGATTTGAGCAATAGGGTCATTTTGATTATCTAAACACCAATTGATTATACTTTCGGGATTTTGCTTCTTTTCTACTAAAATTTGTTCCAATGTGTTAATAACTAAATTCAAATCGTCACATGTTAAATATTCTTTATTATATTTTTCATATAATTCTCTAACAATTTCGCTAAAAGAGTTATCATCTTTTAAATTCAATTGGTTAATATTGTCAATTATGTGGTTAATTTCGTTTGATGAACCGATTATTTTTTTCGAATGTTCTATAGTCAAATTAATTGACATTTTAAAGACCAAGAAGCAAAAAGTTTGATAAAAAGTATCATTGTTACATATATAATATTATTTGTAATACTGTATCATATTTAGGCACTTTATGTAACATATAATTAAATTACATGCAGTACAATTAAATTTATAGTTACAAATTGTTGATATCACAATTTTTTTGTTTTTTTTTTGTTTTTTTTTTGTACGTAAATACAATGCTACCGGAACAAATAATTCATAACATACGCACGAGATATTTTTAAATGCAAGCTATGAAATAATGATGCAAATTTTTGTAATTTTTAATATTCAAACACATTATTCAGCTTTATACTGCACAACTCTGCATATACAGTACCCCTTGGAAAATTATCCCTTTAAATAGTATCGGCATATATTTAATTATAAATTCTACCATTTTTGTAAAATATATGTTAAACGATCAACCCACACTATCTTCAGTATACACCCTTGCATAGTTCACACAGTATCCAGGAGTGTTATTTAATTGATCTTGTCATTTTTAAAAAAGGCCAGAGGTAATGTATGCAGCGCTGTACGGTAATATTAAAAAAAATATTATTTGTGATTTGGTTTATGAATACATATGTACGTCTTATGATTTAGTAAAAAGTAGAAATATAATTGCAAGGAATCCAAGATCTATTGAAAAGGATAGCGATGAATAATGAATGCGTAATGTAGCTCCAACCGCTACTATAGGCTATGTGGATCGAACGATGCAAGGTTTCTAAGGGCATAGTAAATCTATAAGAGACTTTATGATAGTGGGAACTTAATTAAGGAAAATCATTATGAATATATTACTTTATGTTGAAAATGGTTTATTAAAATAAATGCTTCACTTTTATACATTTTGATCAATATGAGAACGTGTTTGGAACCTACTTTATGACATCAGAGGCTTCACTCTATCGTGTTAGCCTCATTTCAACATGCACACTGCCTCATACGGGGGCTTTGAAATCATACTAACTTAGGTAGATGATCAAAAGGAAGATCATAAAAAGAATTTGTTACACTATATAAAAATCCAAGAAGATCAACCTTACTTATATATAGTATTTTCGAATTTATCTCTAAAAACTAGTCTTAAATTTATGTGCTGAATACTGTCACGTAGTTTGACAACTACCTATAGTTTAACTCATGTTTACGGATCTTTTCACGCTTGACTTTCCCTAATTGGTGTATCATACAGGTACTACTACCAAAGCGAGGACATACAGATACACGGTTCTTAATTAAAGGTTACTTAGAAAACCAAACTTTCAATAAAATAAACCTTCTGAATTCATGCTTCTGTTCGATTCCCTTAAAGGATCATGACCCTGGCATAATTATAGCTGTTTTCAAAAAGGTGCAACCAGGTGCAAACTACTATACCATTGGAAAACCTCATGATTTCTTTGATTTCCTTGATTTCGTGAATAAGGGAAATCAAAGGGAAATCGATGAAATCAAGGAATTCGGTTTGTACCTGGTTACACCTTTTTGAAAACAGCTGTAATTATTGTGATACTGATCACAGATCTGATCACGCCATGGATTGGATCACGTTACACTGAGTGTTCAATGTAACTACCCAGTAGCACCAAAAATTATATATATGAAACTACTTACTGTGCATTAGCAAGAAAAATTCCTTGCTAAATTTTGGTATAAAAAAAAGCCCGATGCGATGATAAGATTATAAACTAACTATAATATAATGTTTTGTTATTTATAAAAATTGGTTTGATCAAATCTGATTTATGTCGATCAGTGAAAATCTGTCGGTGCTACTGGGATAGTTTGTTCGATGTACTGTACTGTGTAGATCAAATTTATGTACGTACGTTGAAAAGGTGTAACTTATGCGTTTAGAACTAAAATTAGCTAGATACAAACACTACAACTATTAATCTTGTTAGGCAGAAAGAGGTGTGAAGAGACTTGGTCCGAGTCTCAAAGTTTTTTGAGTCTTGCTACGGTGTATTTGGCGGTTCAGATAAGTATACTTCGGAATTATACTCTTAGTATTGATTAGTATACTTAAGCCGGAAGATAATTATGGTTCTTTCTTTAAGTTCAGGTTTTGGTATATTCAAAGCTTCGATATGATCGTTAAGATTCTTAACGATCATCACGTGTATCACGTGTGATGTCACTGGAATAGTGATATAGGCTAGCCCCGGCACAACGGCCGGGCCGATGGGCGGGTCGACCCTCAGCCTGCACCCTTGTGGGTCAGGCCGGTTGATAAAAGAAGTGCTAGAATTGAATCTCATATACTGGCTAAAAAAATCAACGAATCATTTATGAAAATATAGACACTCATTAGTTGGCTAATTTAGGCGATAAATTAGCGAATAACTAATACGTATAAGAAACTGACATGTTCGGGTGCATAGACAATTAATCAACATAAAATATAATGCATTATAATTAAATACAAAAAGAATAAAACCAAATGTTTTTAGTTTATAGAATTTGGCAAGGAACTACCTGATGGCTTTCTACATGTTTGATATCGAGGCTAATTCTTATTAGAAAAATTTATATTAGCAAAAAGTTCAGCTCAGTCTACCGGCCCGAGCTTTTTTAGGATCGACCCTGGCTCATGATTTTTTCATCAACCCATATCACTACACTGGAATTACAGCTGCGGTGATCGGTGACTTAATCTATTCTGAGATTCTTGCGTCACGAGTAAGAAATCAGTAGATCTGAGGCTTAATTTACTATTCCGGTACGTCATGGGGTTATTATGTCACAAAGATCAATTTAATTAATTAATCGAACAGTATCACATGCCTGTGAACAATTATTTATTTGGAAGAACACAAGCACATAATGCTGGATACTGAACTTTATTAGCTTGTTTCAGTGCAATATACAGCATACATCGGTGCATTCGATGTATAAATGATCTAGCTATTTGTGGTGTCAGCTAGTGGTTTCTCACCCACATATGCGGGCCGGCTGTTGACTAAGAGTTTTGCAGTTAAGCTATTGCTGCATAAGATTGATGTTTAATATTAGCTGGTGGTTTCCCACCTGCATATCGCAGGCCGGCTGTAGACATGTCTGGTCGCAAAAATGGCAGGATTCAGTGGTCTCTAAATTAAAATCTGAATTCTGTCATTTTTATCATTATTTTTATTATTATTCTTGAACATGCATGTATATGTGCCATTATCATTTTTATTTCTCATGTTTGGTTTATTTGTTTATTGCTGTATAGTACTATTATTTCAGTTTTTTTTTTTTGCATATATTCCAATGATGATCAATCCAATCTAGAGAGGACTTCATGTCTGTCAGAATATGCTTTGTTTAGTATGGTAGCTACTGTTGCTGGATGTGCCCGGATGTATCTATAAAATGTGTCCGAAGACCATCTGCTGATTTTTTGAATAAGTGCCAGTTCTACACCCCGCACTACTAATTCTGTGGTACTATCTGCCCAAAAGCTATGTCCAGCTATGTTATCACCAGGAAGAAGTAATTTTAGCTTCTGTATAAACTAATGCTTTGATGCTAGGCTGCCATTAGCCTTTACAAATAATGCTTTTCCCCCAGAAGCATAGTTTGGGTTAGTCCTATAGATGGTGTATGCTTTAAGCACCCGGATTGGGCATGTTTCATCCTTAGTTGCATTGATTATTAGCATTGAGCACTCGGTTGTTTTATGCATCTTTGTTCTTGGTAACTGTATCATTGTATAAGATCCTCCTCTCATGCTTTCGAACCTTAATGCCTGCACCGATAGTACTTTAGCTTCTTCTTGTTGGGATTTTGGCAGAAGTTCCTTCAACTGGGCCAACCCATAAAATGCCACAAATGCTACAGCTATGAATAGCAAATCTTCTGCTTTGCTAAAATCTAGCTTTGCTTTCATTCTTTTTAGTTGAACCCTTGTTATATGTTCTTTTTGCTAGGTTGGTTTAAATATCTGTAGTTTTCAGCAATTGCTTAATTAATGGATTGTAGCGTGTGTTGTTTCACTCCATTTGGTTCATTGTGTGATGATGTCATAGTGCGGATAGGTATAATAAAATATTTAATAAATTCAGTAAGACTTTCCTTGGATATTGGCCATATGGTCCCATTTAAATTTTTTCATTGATTTTCTTCTGCCAGGTTTTGATAACGTTTAATTATTCTGTTATATGTTTTGTATTCTAGTGCATGAACCCCAGGATTATTGCTGCTTGCACATTTAATGGTGATATATTTGTCCATGCTTGCTTATTTCTGGCACCCGGGACCTTCTTCTTGTATGCTATTATTTGGTCAGAATAATAGGTTGTAAGTATTGTGCAAATGGGTTTTGTGCAATATATTCTTTGTGTCTATTGCAAGACAATAGATCTGCCTCTATATTGCATTTTCCAAATATGTGTTCTAACTTTATACAGTGCAGACAACCTAGTCTCGACTAATAAATTGTTTTAGCGGCCAAATTTAAAATATTATGTAATACGGCCAAATTTGAAACTTCTATTATATAATCATGCGACATAGCCAAATTAGATATTTCTGTATATTATAAACAAAGCAAAACTTGAAATATCAATATCAATTTTGACAGATTAAATTAAACACACATCATGTGAATCACTTTACTACTCTTTACTATATAAAGCTCGGACTTGAGGAATGAATAGTGTTTCTATTAAAGAAACCCAACCTATTTCGCATAATGATACTTAGTATACTAAAGTTATAACCTATAAATAATCCAAAATTAACCTTTAAAATAATACATTAAGGATATTTGTACTGAAAAACTTTTACCCAATGACTAAAAGCTAAATGACATGCTTTCAATTCTTTTTTTTTGGTTTTGAATTTATTCGCATATTGATCTTACAATCAAATTTGGCAGTAATAATGAATTGTTAAATTTTATGCTGTGGGAATAAAGAACAGTACCAATAACCATAAAAAAATTTCACAAAGAAATAGCTCAAATTAGTAAATAATAATTTACTAACTATATATGTCAATTGATTGTTTCAATCAATCAATTTATGCATTTGGATCCTTATAACAGCTAGGCGGTAATAATAATATCTTGATACATCAAGTATTAGTGAGAACAAAGATTCTGCTTATATACAGATCAGGATATTATTATTCATTAATCTTGATGGTATTGATATAACCGGATTATTTATCTAATACTAATGCATCTAATATGGTCAGACATTTCAATTTTAAAAAAAGATTATAAACTTTTCTTACCCTTAAATAAATAATAAATAAATAAATAATATTTAAATATTGATATTTACTCCTAAAATAACCCTAATAATAATGTAAATATTAAAAAGTTCCTTCATAAACTCCTGCAGGGAGATTCCAAAATTCCAGGTTGCGAATATATCAGAACCTGGTCAAATAGACCGGAATTGATCTATTTCACTAAAAATTTTACTAATGAAATCATATTCATTCATTAAGTAAAAAAATGCCCAGCTGATAATTTTACTATAGCTTCTGTTAACCCATATAGCTAACTCTAACCTGATGCATTATGACCCAGAAATTTGGGAATCCTCCTATAAAAAATACCTGTTGAACATATTATTACAACTTTTTAGTTCGTGACTTCCAATGTGATGTAATTATGATGTATTCAAAACTTTAATCTAAAAAGTAAAATAATTAAAAATAAATAATAATAAGGGTAAGCATGTGAAAAATGCGTGCTAAATTTTAAAGTACTATAGCTTCAAATAGTAAGAAATTAAATGTTAGAAAATAATCATAGAATGCCTTAATAGATAAAATTGATAAAAGAGAAATTTTTTTAAATAACTGTCAATTTGGTCAAAAATAATTTCTCACATTTTCTTAATAAAAGTAATTATAAGCATGAAAGCTGTTTTAAACAATAATTTTTCGTTAATATCAATTCAATATGCCACATCCAACAACCCGTCAAAAAAAACCAAGAAGGCTTATGAAGCAAAAGCGAATAAGCATAATAACGATGCCAATAACTCATAAACAGAAAACTCTGATGATATGGACAATCTTTCTGCTTATGATGAGGCAGTTGAGAATAATAATGCTGCAAATATTGTGAAAAACCTTCAAGCAGCAGTCAACCAGTATAATTATTACGATTATAACACTGAACTAGAAGATAGTAATAGTGATGATAATGCTTATAATGAGCCAATTGAAAATGATAATGCTAAAAACATTGTAAACAAACTTCAAGATGCAGTAAATAAATATTACCAGGAACGTGATTCTAGCCAAACTTATAGACTTCGTTATTTAGGAAACTCAGACCGTACTAAAAGAAGAAAAAGACAGCAACAGCATAAAGCAGCAAAAGGAACCCTTCATTATATACCTTTTGGAGACAAGAAACATCTCATCAAGAAGCTAGTGAAGTAGAATTATATGATGAAGAGTTGGAAGATGAAGAGTTGGAAGACGAAGGTTAGTTAGAGGAGGTTGATAAGAAGGTTGATGAGGAAGATACTATGGGGCTTTTAGAAGATAAAATTGAAACCTGTAATTGGCGTAAAAAAATTTCTGTTGCTCTTCAAAACTTAGTATTAGACATCAAAAAAGAAAATGTAAATAGTGAAGTTTGGGTACATCTTTGTAGTATTCGTTTTTATCTACAGCTTGTAAAAAATAATCATCAAAAAATGGAAGCAAATAAAATAATTGCAGATGTAGCAGGAAAAGGAGTATATCATGCTAAATACATTCGTTTTTGGGCACATGAGTATATTATGACACATCAGATTCCCTACTCTTGCCGAGGACACCATGCTAAAACATGGAGCTTTCTTTGGGATGAAGATATTCTTCTTCAAATAAAATCGTATATTCGAGAAAACAAGTGGAATATTACACCACATATGGTTATGTTACAAATGAATGAAGTCATCTTACTAGGACTCGGATTTGCACCACCTCCAACTATCTCTTATAATACTGCTAAAAATTATTTAAAAGAGCTTGAGTATATTTATAGGAAAGTACAAAAAGGTATTTACATAGATAGACATGAAAGAGAAGATGTAGTAGCCTATTGGAATATATTTTTAAGATGAATAAGTGAACTTGAATATAGAATGTCTGTGTTTTCAGAAGATAATATGTAAATAGAAACTTGGCCAGATAGTAATATACAACCTCTTATTCTTGTTACACATGATGAATGTATTTTTTCTGCTTATGATGGAAGCCGATACCTTTGGATTCCTGATGGTGAACAACCTTTACGAAAAAAAGGTTAGGGTCATTCAATTCATGTTACGAATTTTTAACTGATATTTGTAGTTGACTTGTACTTTCTGATGAAATGCAACCATCAAATGAGCTTCCTAAAGAAGCCTGTGTTATCATATATCCTGGCAAAAATGGTGATGGGTGGTGGAAGGCTGAGAACTTAGTTGACCAGGTAGTCTATTATATTTATGTAATAAAATTATATTACAAACCTTATTTGCTATTGTAGTAACACACAATATGTGGTTACAATAAAATTGAATTAGTTTATAATTAAATTAATCATTATGACTTCTATTATGTTTTATTGTAAAAAATTATATTTCAAAACTTGCTGACTATTGTGATAACACACAGGTAGTCAACCGTGCTATTCCCATATTTGAAGCACGTTTTCCAGGATGCCAAGCTTTGTTTGCATTTGATAATGCAACAAGTCATGCTGCTTTTTCACCTAACGCATTTATTGCCGACAATATGGACCTTAGTTCTGCTAGAAAGCAAGAAAAATTACGCAATACATCGTATTTTTGTGAGGGAAGAAGATATAATCAGGATATGGTTTTTCCATCAGATTATCGTATTTCTGAATTACATGGAGAAGCTAAAGGATTAAGAGAGGTTTTAACAGAAAGAGGATTATGGCCAGAAGAGGGATTAAAGCTAAAAGAAGCTCAAGAATTAATGAGTCAGCAACCAGACTTTTTGGCACAAAGAGGACAGTTGGAAGAAATTATCGTTGCAGCTAGTCATCAAATTATATTTTATCCATTGTGAGCTTAATTATATTGAGAACTTCTGGGGTGCAGCCAAAAAATATAGCCGGTCACACTGTGATTATTCATGGAAAGGACTGCAAAGAACTGTTCTATTAGCATTCAATTCTGTCCCGCTTCTAACTATTCGCCGATTTTCAAGAAAAGCATTTCGTTATATGGATGCATATCAAAAAGAGTTGAAAGATAAAGCAGCTGAATATGCTGTTAAAAAATACCATTTACACCGCTGAATTCCTGATTCAGTTTTAAGTTTAATTGAATCTGATTAGTTATTTCTTTTTTTTTTTTTTTGCATATATAAATTTAACATTATCTATTTCTTAAATACTTATCTCGTTTCTTTTCTTATTTTTTCTTTTTGATCTCTTTACAATAAAATATAAATTCTATATACGTTTAACATTATGCAAGGCTGTTAAGTTTATAATTATCAGTAATGATATTAAAAATATACTCAAATCTGGTTTTAAATACTGAAGAATTAGTTTCACAAAGCTAGCGCTATGTAGTATATTAATCACACATGATCGATGCTTTTTAAAGTCTTAAATAACCCGAGCATTTGTATTTATTCGAATTACTATTTTTGGCTATTTAGATTCTTTGTCTACACCAGATCTCTAATGATAATTGACTTTATGTTATAATTGGTTGTAAATAGCCAAGTTAACAGTTTAATTGTAATAAAATTGCTTATTTTAATGTATAATATATATAGTAGCCAAATTACTTGTTTTAATAGCGGCCAAATTGCTTAGTTTAATAGTATATGTAGAGCGGCTAAATTGCTTGTTTAATTATAAAAATAGTTCAACTTTTATCTTCTATTATTTTTTAAAACATACTAAAAAAAAATTTTAAAACTGTGAAAGTGTTTAATTTAAATAATATTATCATTTTGAGATAAGATTTTATATTTATTAATTTTTTTGAAAAAGGATTAGCAATTTGAAATTTATCAATTTTATTAGTTGGGACTAGGTTGTCTGCACTGTAGAAAAATTTCCTTGTATTTGCACTATATACATCTCACTTATTATATTATTTATTGCCTCATTTTTATAGAAACCTGCATAAAAAACCTCTGAATTAGCCTGGTTGTTTATCCACATTATTAGCCACTTTTTTTCCATAGTAACATGAAGGTATATATTGCTATTAAGCTTGTAAGAAGTTTGTGTATTTGAATAGAGTGATCAGCTAGATTCATTGCCACACTCCAATTAAAAGCTATAAAATATAACTCATATGTTGCACCACCACCCAGGTTGTATGCATCTGTAAATAGGTTCTTCATATCTGGCTGAAGCCAAATTCTATCCTCAAGTAGATATACTCCAGACTATTTTGGAAGAGTTTCTAACCACTATTGCAAATTTTCCTTCATTGGTTTTGATATTTTTATTCGAAACTTTGATTTTTTGAATTCTCCTATAACTTTTATGAACCGTTAAACAAATGGCCTACTCTGGGGTACTGTCTGACATACCCACATAAGAGAGCCCACTAGTGATTGCATCTCTTTTTTGTAAGACAACTCTTTACCATTCTACTCAGCTACCATTTCTAATTTTTTTTTTTTTTTTACTTCAGAAATAGATGCAAAAAAATTAACTGTATCAATTTAAATTCCCAGTAAGATTAATGTTGTACACAGACTTTCTAATTTTGATAGCTTGTATGGAATATTCATTATTTCTAAAATATGTAAAAACTGTTTTAATTCCTGTTCTGCATTTTTTTCAGATAATTAGGAAATTATCAGCATAATGAATAATCGACTTAATTCCTTGCTGTATAGTGATCTATGTAATTAGATCTGCAAATCTACAGAATATACCACCTGAAACCCAATTACTAAATGAAAGTGCCTTGTCGAAGTATTTCTTATTGTTGTCCTATACTTCTTGGAGTACTTAATCAATAGAATAAACTGGAAAAATGCGATAAGCATCCTTGATATCAACTTTAATAGCATATATCCTTTTCCATATTGAGTAATCTATCTTACTACATGATTTATATTTTCATATTTGGTTGCAAAGTTGATACTATCAATATCATCATTTATACTTGTTTCTGCAGGTGCAGATAAATGTAATATTATTCAATATTTTTTAGGGTTAGTTCCTTTCTTCTCAACTAGGCCGCATGGGTTTATTTGTAAGGCTAAAAATGGAGGGTCTTCTAGTGTAAAGAGGCCACACATATGCCTGATAGCTAATTCACTTGCAATGTAGTTTGTTAATACTGTTAGTTCTATATCAGCTGACTTTAAATTACTCTGTATAGTTATTGTACGCTTGCCTGTAAAATTAAATCTAAATCCATTCTTGAGACCATTACTCAAATACTCAACAAATGCTTTGTTTGGGTGCTCACGTATTAGATATTCGAAAGCCAATTTGTTGATTGGGGTCATTATATTGAACTATGCTGGATCTAACTGTGCCATAATCATTGCTTCTTCTTGTATAAGTGGGATGCTTCGTGGATAGACAGCTTCAATAGTTGACTCAACTGACTGTAAGTATGGTTCCGTAAATACTGTTATTGTTCTGTAGTGCTCCTATGGACTGGACTCAAACTAGACTTTAGTCAAGTTTGAGTCTGGTCTGATTTTCAGACCGAACTCAGACTTTTATATTAAGACTTTTTAGTCAAGTCTGAGTTTGGTCTGGGTCTGGTCCGAAGTCTGCAAACTGGTCTGAGTCTGAATATAATGGTTGGACCCGGGTATGCATTACCCGGGTTACCCATGGGTGAGTCAGGTATCGAGTTACAATTTTTAAATATAGTTATCAATCAGTTCTAGCTTAGTCTTATTAGCTTCTAAAAGTTGTTTTTTGATTTCAACTTGATATATTTTATCTAACAAATGAGTTATTATTTCAATAATTTCTGCTATTGTAAGTCATTTATCAAAATCTTTATCTATATATTTAATAGCTAATTTAATACAACAATCTAGTCCTAAACATTTAGGTCTTGATTTACCAATAATTTTTAATACTATACAGAATTCTATTAAATGCTCTTTGTCCGGCTGAAATCTTAGTTGCTTGCAATAACTCCAAGACTATAAATATCAGATGCTTGAGTATACGGTTGGCCCATTAAAACTTCAGTGCTTTATATAGTGAAATTCCAAGATCAGTAATATGTGCGTTATGCAAATATTCTTGCAAAATTTTTCACTGTATAAGTCTCAGTAATCGAATCCCCATGAATTGATTGATTCAAGATATTCAATTTATTTTTCCATTCTGATTTTGATACTTTTACAAGATTTTGTTGTAATGAATTTCTGGTGCAATCTGCAAAACAATAATATAATTATTATGATTAACATGCTTCATATATAGCTGTGAATCCCTTTTCTCAAGTTCTTAGACAATTGTGTAAACCTATTATAATATTAATCTCTTATTATCTAATTTTCTCTTAAGTTCTATACCGATACTATTTCGATACATTAAACATCACTTCTTTATTACCCATATTAATAGCCTTTTCATAATATTCAAATGCTTTATTGTAATCTTCATCAACTCCATTCCATTTTTATAACAAAGACCTATCCGGGAATACATAAGTATTATTAAAAACGAAAAAAACTTCGTATAAAGAAGTTACAAACTAAAACAGTACACATATACAAATAAATTTATTATTAATATATAGAGAGTAGATAAATATGCATAAAGTAGACAAATAAAATATTTATTACTAATATTAAAGAATCTACTATATAAGATAAACTAAACAAACTATTAAAATTTTAACTATTAATTTGCTTAAACACACTACAAGATCTGACAAAATTAAAATATTAAGCCTGGATCTTCTTGTTAAAGAGCCTGTACCTATTCAAATTAAACAGAAATAAAAATAATTTTAGACAAAAACATTTCCAGTTGCTAAAAGATTTTAAAAGTCAAATAAATGTTACCTTCACTCTACAGTATAATTTAATATGCCCAAAAGCAGTAAATAAAGTTCACGGAGATATTAATTATTACTGCATAGTGAAATATAGACATACTATCGAAGCAAAAGATAGCTTTGCAGATTAGCGTTAGTAAAACGTTGTGTTCTCAAAAAATGCTTTAAAGTGTATAAATAAGTTACATGAGCAATGGCAAATGTCCTTTATCGTCTATGAGATCTGAAGTTCAGTATGTTTTTTTATGGCTGCTCATAATGTGTGCATATTTGTCACATGATGAGCTAAAAAACATACCAGTCTGATACAGATATTTGCAAACTTCGAACTGAACTTCAAACTAGCTCAGCACCAATATATATATATATATATATATTCGGACTTGAACTAGTTTGCAAACTTTGGATCAGACCCAGACCAGACTCATAATTAAGTTTGAGTCTGGTCTGAAGTTTTAAACTAGTAAAATCTAGAGTCTGAGTCTGGTTCGACCCCGAACTGGGCCCGGACTTGACCGAACCCGAACCAGACCTAGGAGCACTATTGTTCTGGATGATTTGAATTGTGCTAAATATTTTATTAGTCTCCTCGTATGACCTATTATCTTTCTTTTTCTTTTTTATATATATATATGTATATATGTTTTGAAATATATACACTGTTAGTGGGGTTATAATATATTTATATATATTTATTATTTATTATCTTATCTGTTCATTTTATTACTTTTATTTTGTATTTTCACATAACTGCCTTACAAATTTCCTTTTTCTTATCTATCCTAGTTTCCCTTTTATTGCAAGACTTTCCTCTTTTTTTCATTCTTGCTTCTTTAGTTGTTTCTAGAAGCAGTTTTTCTTGCTGTGGCCTAATTTCTTGCATATAATGCATGCATGGATTCTGCTGCAGTTTCTCTCTTCAGGGCATGTACACAATTCCACTTAATACAAATTTCCTTCTCATCATGCTATTGTGTATTCATCCATGTGAGGTGGTGCTATCTTTCCTTGTACTTTCTGGCTGTTGTTGCATCAAAACTCTTGCCTTCAGCTTCAATATTTTTTTTCATTAGTGTCGAATCTCTTTCATCATCAATGCTACTCTTTGTTCTTCATTATACTTCATGACTGCAGTGAACTCATACTTAACATATGTGATCTCTAAATGAATTCAATTCTTGTTCACAGTTTTTATATATAATCAACACTGCATCTATATATGCTTTGAATGCTAAAAGCCACTTTGATATATTTTTGAATACCATAGTACGTTTCCGTTTCCTTATATATATAGCACCACTCTCTGACAATTCCAAAGCTGTGTCATCACTCATATCTTTTGCACTATCAATCAAGCTTTTCTGTATGAATTCTTGTAGATTTACAAATGCACTGAATGCTATTGTCTTTCACAACTTGTTGCCAAGGCTAGGCTTTTGCGGCAGCATTTCTATCATTTTTTGCCCATCCGTCCAATTCATAATCCACCAAAGCCTAATGTGTTCTGTTTAAGCAGCTTTTGTATTTTGGAAACTTGAACTGAAGAAATTTCCTTAATTGTATCATAATCTATTGCTAGGTATTTTCTGGCTATTGCTTAGTATGCCTTCGCTCTCTTTTCACTTTTTCCCTCTAAACTTGCCCTAATTAACAAATTGTTTATAATAAGAGATAGAGGGTAATTACCTTGTAGTATCTTTGTGTCTTTATTAGTCTCAATAGTGCTTTAATGATTTGCTTCTGCATGGTTTGGCCATGATCATTATTCTGGTCACCATTATTATTGTTATTTTGCAGATTTATTTGTTTGAGTCGTGCAAACCTCTGCTTAATTGTTTCTATACATTGTGAGTTCTATAAAATCCCTTCAACTAACCGACAATCACTTCAAAGACACCATATTTTACTGAACCCATTTTACCGACAAGATTTTTTTACAGACAATTAATTCACTAACATTTAATTTACTGACATGCTTGTTTTACCGACTTGTTAATTTTCACTGACACAAAAATTCAATGAAAATTATTTTACAGATAGTTTAAATTTACAGACAAGCTTTCTTTACCAACACTAAAATTTATGACAATACATTTCACCGACAATAAAAAGAGTAGGACTAGTGTTGGTGGTAGAATTACAGCTGTTATCATAAATTCTGGGACACTCTAAAAAAATTTGCTAAAGTCTATCAATAAGTAATTAATTTCAGGATTCAGTAGCAGATAATATCAGATATGTAATTTAATAAGATCAGGTGTCTAATATATATTACAATACAGCAGTAAGACTAAAATCGATATTTTTTGGCATGATTCATTTTTGCTCAAATGAAGCCTTTATTCATTTCTCGACAAAAACTCATTTTCAAAAAATTATGTAAAATTTCAATTCCTATTCTTTGGAAAAATTCATTTTCGCTTAAACAAAGCCTTTATTCATTTTTGATAAAAATTCAGATTTAAAAAATTGTGTAAAATTTCAATTACTATTCTTTGACAAGATCTATTTTCATTTAAATGAAGCCTTTATTCATTTTTAATGATTTTTCAACAAAAATTCAGGTTTAAAAAATTGTGTAAAATTTTAATTACTATTCTTTGGCAAAATTCATTTTCATTCAAATTAAGCCTTTATTTATTTCTAATTAATTTTTTAACAAAATTTTTGTTTTTAAAAAATTAAGTAAAATTTTAATTAATATTCTTTGGCAAGTTTGATTTTCATTAAAATGAAGCTTTTATTCATTTCTAATTATTTTTAACAAAATTTTGTTTTTAAAAAATTGTGTAAAATTTAAAATCCTATTCTTTGACAAGATCCATTTTTATTCAAACAAAACCTTTATTTATTTCTAATTATTTTTTGGTGAAAATTAGTTTTTAAAAAATTGTATAAAACTTCAATTCCAAGGCATTATTCATTTCTACTATTTTTTATTTCTTTGTTGAAGAAAAATTTGGTTTTAAAAATTAAACTAAATTTTGTTTCTATTTTTTGCAAGATTTATTTTCATTCAAACAAAGACATTTATTCATTTTTAATTATTTTTTGTTTCTTGTTGAAGATGAAAATTTTATTTCTAATTATTTTGTCAAAGATAAAAAATATATAAATAAATATATACATAAATTTTTTATTTTGATTTAGTTTATTATAATTCTTCATACATTCTCAACAAATATTAATAATAACTAGTTGACAAATTCATAATAATATTTAAGTTTTTTAATAGTGGCACATGTTTGAGTAATATATTTATTATAAGAGTCTAGTTTATATTTGATTTCTTTTTACATTTCTTGTTAAGGTTTATTGGTTGACATGAAAGTTTTTTCTATAAATTCTTGTACAAACTAAACATACCAAACATGTTGGGCAAGCATTTGAATAAAAATTTAAATTGTTGACATTATTGTTATGACATTGTAAAATAACCATTACCATATAGTTGCGAAATAATATACAGGGTGTAATTTCGAATTTTAGCCTAAATTAAGCTTAATTCGGGCTAAAATTCGAAATAACTCCCATGTGTATTATTTCGCGACTATACGGTATGATCCAAAAATAGCTTTTCTTAATTATTTTATTATACTGATCATATCAAAATCAATTACTTATCAACTTCAGCTGAATAGACTTTGGCAAATTTTTTCAGTGTATCCCAAAATTTATGAAAACAGCTATAATTCTACTACCAACATTAGTCCTACCCTTTTTCTTGTTAGTGAAATATATTGTCTGAGTTTCAATTTGTTGCTCTATTAAATGCTGCATATTTCGCATCATAGTTGCTGCTGTTGATTGAATTACTGTATCTATGTATGCTCTTGTTTGATTATCTATACCTCCATCCAACTCTTGACCTTCTTGGTACTGGTTTTTCAATGCAGCTATGGTGTCTTATAAATTATTAGAGGTAGAGCTTTCATTTCTTGTAATTGGAGTTCTTTGCACTTTTCTTGCTCATCTTGCAAATTTGATTTACTTTTTTCTGGGCAGCCGCAGTCAGTTTAATATCTGTGCATTTATCTATATATAACTAAATTTTTTTACTTATTAATTTCCATATAAACATCCTTATCAGGCAATTAATTAAACACTTATCTTTTCTCCTGTGCCTTCCTTAATTTGTATGGTGATTAAACTAGTTCTTCCTTGCCAGCATTTTGGTTTCGCAGTGATCGTTGCTGCCCCAGGCCTCCTGCTTAGTTTCTTTTTTAATCTGTTGACTTAACTGTCAACTTGAATGATTGTTATACTAATTAGTGATAACAATGCATTATGGGTAATATAAGTATATGCTTAAGGGTTTCAATTTATTTAATTGACTCTTTATTTCTTGTCTATTTTTAAGAATAAAAAACTTAAGAGAAAAGGTTTATATTTAAGCAAGATACTTAGAGTTGACACTTTTACTTGAATTTTGAAGATCAAGACTCTATAGTTTATCAATTATAACTGGATCAAAGTATATTTCTAACTAAGCAGTTTTATGAGAAACAAGGAAAAAGATAAGTATATGACTACTGGATTACTTCTACTATAATAAATTTGAAGTATATAGAGTTTTAAAACTCAACTAAGTTCTATTTTATTGAAAAAAAAAGCGCTCTTTATATAATTGTCTTTACATATAGAAGAATTCTTTGAATACTAAGTATTTGTACTATCTAATAGATAACGTGAATAAAAACTTATTTTTGTTATCTACTAGAATTCCTATAATCAATTAGATAACAAGAATTCTTAACAATTTGTACTACTTGTACTAATAATTTGGAATTATTACTGACAAAAATCAAAAATAAAATTAGTACAGGGTTGGCAAATGACTTTTAAATGACATAAATGATATTGTGACATTGTCATTTGTCACTTTGTCATTTAGAAGGTAGATGACAAATGACAAAAATAGATTATATTTAAAAATGCTAAGATTCTGTGTTCATTAAGATTTTGTGTCACTTCGGGTATTTTAGAATTGGTTAAATCCTAAAACACCCGAAGTTTTAATATATTATTTTAAATGACAAAAATAACAAATGACCTATGTTATTTGTCACTAATTTGTCATTTGTCACGAAAATTTTAAATGACATTGTCATTTGCCATCCCTGAATTAGTAGGGTTCATTTACCCTCTTACAATGTATATATGTTTGAATAGATAAATTTTGTAAAATGATCACATTACCTATTATAATTTGTTAATAAAATATGAGCAAGTCTATTAGTTACTAGCAATTATAAAAAAGTTCAAGTTTTTTAAATCAAAATAAATTATAATCATGTCTGTAAAATCAACTTCTGTGACTTAATAAAAATATTTCTTGTATAATTTTACTATATACAATAACCTTTTTAATCCTAAATAAAATTAAAAACAAAATCCAAGTGCTATCATCGCCTGTGACAAATAGATTATTTTAATAAATTTTAAAAAATATTTATTTAAAAAACTACAGTTGGGTATTATATTTTGTAAACACTTTTTAAAAATTTGTATAATGCTAAATATGCAAGTATAAAGCTAAAAATTAAAATATAAAGTTTTTAAATCTATATCTTTTAAATAAAAAAATATTATAAAATTTTATGCTATACTTTTTGAGATAATTAGATTATAAAATTTTGTAATATTACACAAAACTAAAAATAGTAATTTTAAAAATTAGTTTGTATAACTGCTATATATTAAAAGTTAATTTTTTATTAAGTAAATTATACTTCATTATTATATAAAATCTGTTTAGTATAACAAATTATATATAATTCTAAATTTTTTTTTTTTTTTTAAGGTGAGGTCTTGCTCATATCTTTATTAAATTCTAAATTTAAATTTTATAAAATTTTAAATAAAATATTATTATTTAAAATTAAAGTTAAATTATTAAAATAAAATTAACAAATTGCCAAATGTAGTAATTTGATTACTATATATAGAAATTTATTAATTCATGATTCTTTTGTAAAGGATAGTATTGTTATAGTAAAAGTTGGGGGAAATCTAATAAAAGCTTTATAATAGAGCTGAATCCAGCTCCACCCACAAGGTAAGTCATCTTTCTTTCAAGATAACCTTTCTTGGAGCTTTAATAAAAGTCGTAGAGCTGACCTTTGTGGTTCCAATGGTAGTATGATCGTTAAAATTGGTCTAGTAGTTGCTGAGATATCTTAATTTTCGCTTTACAGTCATATAAAATTTTTTTAAAATTTTTAAAGAAATTTTATATAATTATAAAGAGAAAAGTTAAGATATCTTAGCAACTACCAGACCAATTTTAACGATCTTACTACCATTAGAACCACAAAAGTCAGCTCTACGACTTTTATTAAAGC